>RJWH01002331.1:188509-244123 GCA_004363575.1 Solenodon paradoxus
CCCCCCCCCCCCCACAGACAGCCTTAATAAATGCAGGTGTCATCAGCATCCACCTGCCCCTGCATCCTCAGCAGCGACAAGGTTGCTGGTAACGAGGCAGTAAGAGGAGTCTGCTTAGAAGAGCTGCGTGAAGGGCTGTGGGCTGCAGAGGAAGCCAGAGGCCAGGCCAGCCCAGAGGTCACTAAACCCCTCCACATCAGAACAGCCAGGGCACCAGCTTAACAACTGGCGCTTAGAAGCTTCCCCCAGGGGATCATCTGGCAATGACCAGGTCTGGGAGCCCTGCCTGGACTTGAGGGTGAGGCTGGGCTGGCCAGGGGCAGAGACAGGGCCAGGCCCGGGCAGAAGGAGGCTGCTCTGGGTCTCTAGCTCCATCAGAGGCCTGAGCTCACCACCAGCTGCACCCCCAGGCCACGCTGACCGGGGCGTCCAGGGACTCACAGGTGGATTTGCAGCCAGGCTGGGCTTTTCGCCCCCAACACTGCTCCGGCCTCATCGGCACCTGCTGGAATCAGGGTTCTGGGTCAGCTGACCCCAGGCCTGCTTCTCCTCTGGTTCTTTGGGCTCTTCCTCTGTTGGTCTGTTTCTTTACTTTTACTTTATTGTTCTAGTCCTTTAAATTGCTGATGAATCCATGCCCGGAGTCACTGCCAACAAAAATACCTAAATATGATGAGCGCTTCCCGCAGCCTGCAGTATCTTCTCTTCCAGCAGTATCGCTGTGACCTGCGTGGCCCTCTCAGATGTTTTCCTTTTCATATCCACAGTCTGTTCCACACACAGGATTGTCTTGTTTTGAGCGGGTGTGATAAAACCAGAGTTAGAGAATAGTCTACCACAATTTGTCTCCTCCTCACCAAAAACGCTGTCATTTTCCCATGACAACACACATGGTCCCTCTCTTTTGAAAATGACTTCCTAACAGGGTCCTGTGCTCCCCTATTGGTTTTGCACACTTGACCAGCGGGGCATCAGTCTGCGCTGGGACACTGCACACTGGCCACCTGCAGTCCTGCTGGGGGAGCCCCGCTGTGGCCCCGCCTGTTTCTGACAGTCAGTCCTGGACCCCAGGACCCCACCCCCGTTGTCTTTCCCAGCTCTGCAGTGTGATGAGATCTCAGTTTTATCCCACAGTCGTACAGCGAGAAAAACCACCCTCGGGGACCAGCCTGATGGACGGAAATGTTGTCAGGAAAAGCCGTGTCTGTGTAGAGGCTCTGCAGTGACCGTTTCCCATGGGACTTCTCTTTCGGTTTGACATCTCGACTGTCCATCCCAACACGACAGTCTGGTGTCTGCTCTAGGACAGGTCTAATTTAAAAACCAAAACCACCAGCTGCACTCTTTACTCTTTTCTGTTGTTGTGCAAATGCAGCCAGGTTTTGTACACGATTCCCACTTCACATTTTGACAAAAAGAGAAAAAAAGATTTCCTTAATGAAAATAACAAAATTCAGAAAACCCACTGGCATGTCATCCAAAAACACTCTGCGAGCCTGGGGATGTGACCAGGCCCGCGGCTAAGGGCCCACCTCGCTCACCTCGGGGGTCGTCCCGGAGCACCCAGGCCCGTCGTCCCAGCCAGCACTCACACGGGAGAGGGGACAGAGGCGGCGATGAAATTATCAGGCAGAAACACATGAATCTAAATAATGGACTCTCTCATGTTGTGTGAGCTTTCACCCGCACTCCAGAATATTTATTTCCTTTATTTCAGAATATTTATTTACTTTTCTCCACTGACTTTAATTAATTTCGCCTTTGGCTCATAAACAGGTGGAACTGAAAACTTTTTAATCTGCATTTGTGTCTCAAAGCAAGCTCACTAATTAAACTTTCCAGTTTGGTTTCACTGTGTTGTCTAAGAGCCCAAGGAAAACAGGTGATAGCTTCAGAGTTTGTGACTCTTTCTGAGGGAAAAACGGAAGGCGTTTGGGGGAATTATGATGATCATATGAAAATGTTAAATGCAAAACCTGTACCAAATTTCACTCTCTCCATCAGGAAAAGAGATGAGGAAATGAGTCAATGACAAAAAGAAACCAAAGGAAAGGTCTAGAAACTATACACCAGTGACCTTCCCTTGAGTTCTAGATGAAGTGTCGAATGACGTAATAGCAAAATGGACTATGAATTTAGACTTTCCAGGAGCATTACTCAACTGATAGAAAAAAGAATGCCCAAGGCATAATATATGTAGGCTTCTGCCTGAGTCATAAGCTCTTCCATGACATATTAGGAATTAAAAGGAAATAAGGACACCCTGTGTAAAAAGGTGAAAATTCAAGGCACTCTCTTAGAGAAGATATGTGTAACACATTTACAGGTAAGGGATAAGCAACCCAGGAATAGAAAGAACCCCTAAACACAGCACAAAGTACGGAAGAAGAATACAAATAACTGAGATAGAAAGTTGTTTCACAAAAGAAGAAACACAAATCTATAAGAATCTTCTCAAACTCACTGACCGAAAGTGAAGTTTGAATAACAACCAGATGCAATGTTATGTCCACCTGAGTGGTAAACATTCGGTTGGGAATACCAGGTATTGGCGGGTAATGTGGGAAGCTGGGGCTCTCACCCACACAGGAGTGTGATTGGAACAGCTCCGAAAACTAGTTAGTGAGCACATGCTAAACTTGAAGATTTATGACCTATTTCTAAATCTAAACCCACAAGGCTCTTTCCTGTATGAATGGGCACACAGATGGGATGGCCCAGCTGCCTGGTGAGCTGCAGCAAAAATGGAAAACAATCTCTCTGCTTACTCACCGAAGCATAACTAACCAAACGACAGCTCAGTCATAGGGAGAGCCGCTCCATCGTGGTGACAGCCCATCTCAGAACACACGGCGCCATGAAAAACACAATTTGCAGAAAAATACATACAGAGCGATCATGTTTATAGAGAATTCACAAATGTGAAGAACTAATATGTTTAGAGACAGATAAGGAGTAAAACCATGAAGCAAAACAATGGATTAAGAGATACAAAATTCAAGATAATCATTTGCCTTGGAGGAAAGGAAGGGGGATTAGACCAAGAGGGACTTCTCAGCAGCTCCAGCCATATTGAGCAAGATCCCCTCCCTGGGAGGTGGGATTGTCTCCTTTCTTAGATCTTGGTATACGCTGTGTGTGTGCACATATACACATGTGTTCCTGTGTACCTATGAAATACTTTGTCGTTTTAATAAGAGGGGAGAGAAATATGGGCCAAATGACATTTATCAGACACTAACGTTATCTAGTTCAACATTTATTTTAATAACATATCAAAATCATGGCTCATCCAGAGTAGATGAGGGATAGCTAATGTGGCAGGTGATTAAATCAGCCTTCTTAAAAGGCACAGACTCACTGCTACCATGAACTGAGGATTTGATCAAAGAGATGAATGTAAAATTTGGCCCGTGAGACTGTTGAAAGCCAGCGACCTCAGTCAGGGCGTGATCCCCTGCAGGAAGCCACCCTTCAAGGGAAAACAGGGTTTGGACCTTAGCTGACCTCGGGCTCCCCAGGAAGCGTCTCTTACGTGCCTGTGCAGAGGGTTCATTTCCACTCCCACAGCACCCACGGCGGGCCACCTGCAGCGCGCTTGCCCCAGCACCCATCACAGTAAGGTCAGAGCACGGTGACCAGCAATGGAAGACACGCCAGCGTGCAAGCGTTCAGTGTTTCAGACGGGGTGCGGGGGGCCAGAGCAGATCTGGAGCTTTCTAGAAGGTGCTTCCCAGCTCTCTGCACACAATCTCAAAGGATGTGCAAAAAGCAGTGGGCTGCCGGGGGCGTGAGCTCGGTTCCCAGGTGCCTTCCGACGGAGACTGGAGAGCCTGTTCCTCTGCAGTCAGGCTGGAAGGGGCCAGGATGGCTCTGTTCCTGCTGCTCCCGGTTCCCGTGCGTCTAGGAATATGGGGACAGGCATTGGGGAAATAGGAAGCCCTTTCAGTTTAATGGAGACCCAGAGGGAGGGGTGAAAGAGCGGATGTCTGGGTTCAGCTCCTCCCACGCCCCCTGCAGTTCCTGCCCTGCAGTGAAACTGGGGTCTCCAGCCCACCTGTCTCCGCTGACCCTGGCCTGAGGAAAGGGGCTGCTGGAGCCCAGTTTCCAGCTCCAGACCAGGAAAGTAGCGAGGGCTGAGCCTGGAGGTCTGGGTTGGACTCACCTCTGCCTCCTGTTCGCCAGCAAGATCCCAACTCCATCGCTGTCTTTATCTGCGTCTCAGTTTGTTGTTTCCACTGTGTAAACAAGGGCGAGCACACCTGCTGCGGTGGGGAGAGGGCTGAAGGAGGAAGAGGAAGCAGCTGACCATTGTCTTCCCAGGAGCTCCTGGAAACTGAATAAGAACACTTGAATATTCTTCATCCATCCTTTCAGTCATTCGTCCATTCATCAATTCATCCAATCGAAGCTGACATGCTGCTTACACCCCACAGCACTGGTGGCCTCCTGGCCGTTGGGAATGTGCCCGTGGAGATGGCGCAGGAGCCTGCAGACGAGTGGCAGGGTCTGGCCTCTAAATAACAACTGCACCCAACACACAAACAACCGACCGAGGATAACCAGGGAGAGAAGCAGGGTGACAGGCGAGGACCATTCAATCTTGCCGCAAGCAGGAGATCGGGCACAGATTTCTCCAAGTTTTCCTACGAGACAAGCAGACGGGACCGAGGCGAAGCACGGCTGGTGCAGGGAGGATGCCTAGGAGCCCACCCTGAGGGAGCGGCACGTGTCTGGCCCAGATTCCATCTGGCGTGACGGGTCTGGGGAGGCTCAGGTCATCAGTCTGCTGACACCACATGGCAACGACCCCCCAAATTCAGTGGCTCACACGCGTGCCTGTGTCTTCTCACAGCGCTGTCCAGCGGGCTGGCTGGAGCTCTGTTCCCTGTCACCCTCTGCCTGGGATCCAGGCTGCCAGAACCAGCAGCCACTTTTAGACAATGGGCACCGGCTGTGCCGAAGGAGAGTTTGGCTACACTGCCCCTCGGGGCTTCCACTCGAAAGGGACACGTCCTCCCTGTGACTGCATTTCATGGGCCACAGCAGGTCGCAGGCCACACCTCGGTACAGCCCTTCCAGGGAGCCAGAGAGCTGGAAGTGACCAACACACTCGGGAGAGGGGACACGTATGGGAGGAAGCAGATGAACTGTGGTTGGGTCATGACAGCTTTGCGTGCTGATCTAGATTCTCAGTGTGTCTGCGGGAGCCCCTGGAGGCCCTGGTGACCAGCAGTGACCGCGAGCAAGCGGACCCTCCCAGCCGTGCCGCCGCGTAGATGGGGAGGCGTTTGCGCTTTGGCTCTGAAGCATTCACGTTGGTGACGCGCAGCGAGTCCCCATTACATTTGGTGACGGGAGGGGGACTCATCAACCATCGACAAGCTAAACCAACGGATGTAAAACGTTTCAGAAGGTGACAGGCTGCGGGAGGAAAAGGAGAGATGGGACCACAGGAGGTCAGAGCCTGTTGGAGAGAGAAAACCAGCTGCAGCGTTGAGGTGAGAGGACCAAATTCGTGCCAGAGCTGTGGAGGCAGAAGGACTCACCTGAGTCAGCAACAGAACTGTACGAGCGTGAGCGCGGCCAGTTATAAGAACCTGCCCCGCGCAGACACTTCCACAAACGTTAGCTGACTGGGAATTTGAGCTGGAATGGCTCTCTTGAAGCGCTCTGTCCCCAAGGACACAAATGTGACGTCAGCTCTTCTCAGGAGAATGGGTAACAGGCAAGCCTCTCAGCTGGTTTATTAAGAAGGAAATTTTCACAAGGGCTTAAATAAAGACTCAAGGTCACGGGAGCTGAATTTTAATTGATAAGAGCAACTCAGAGGTAAAGGAAAAGTGCCATCCTGATGCCCGGAGGGTATGGTTTAGACGGCTCAGAGCAGAGGCCCCCTAGGTCGTGAATTAACGGCCCGTGTGTCACCTGGTGTGGATGAAGCGGGTGAGAGTCCAAGCAGAGCTGCCCCCTTTACGCTACTCTTTCTGTTCCTCACTGTGGCCGCCAGCACAACGCCCCGGCTGGTCAGCGGAGGACGCGTCCGACAGCCTCTGCTCCTCTACCCGCCCGCCCTCTCAGCGCTTACGTTTAGAACTCGCTGCCTTGTGCCGAGTACATCCTAGAATCGCAGACACTGCAAATTGAGGGATCCCCTGCAGGTGACCTGATGGTCCCCCGCACCCCCTCAGTCAGGGTCCCCTTCCCATCCCCCACAGCCAGAGTGTCTCCCACCCTGCACACTATGCACAGCGAGGGGAGCTCGTCCGCCCGCCGGGCAGGGCTCTCCGCCCGTGGACAGCTCCCGTGGCCGCCCACCCTAACCGGGAGCCAGAGGGCCCACTCCATTGAAGCATAAGCATGAAATCGCCTGCAGTTTACAAGGGGTCACGCCCCGCTCTAGGGGACCCTTCAGGTGAGCCTGGATCCACTCTCCCTTTGTATCCTTCCTTCCCTTCACGTTTAAAAGGGAGACGTGAGGCATCCAGGCAGGTCCGGCCCAGTCACGACACTTAGATGCAGCACCCGACCCTGGACCGTCTCCTCTGGACAGTCTCTGCCTGTCTACTTCCCTCGTCCACCCCCACCACCGAGATTCCATCCGGGACCCCAGGAGCGCCGGGCGTGGAGGTTCTGACCCCTGACACTGGCTTCTCGGTGAGAGAAGAAACAGCCTGTACAGCTGACATTCAGGGAAATGGTCTTGCCGAGCCCCTGGCACTAGATTGGCTCTTTCTACTCAAACGTTTCGTTGTTCAAAGGAGGGAAGAGATCCCTGCACTGGACACATTTTTCTTCCCCTAAAGATTGGAGAGAAATGAGGAAAACGCTGGTCTTGTCCATGTGTTCATAAAAATATAAAGCATGTGTCCTTGGTGACGAGAGATTTCTTTTGCTCCAAATCCAGCGGCGTCCGAAACAGAGCTCCAGCGCACGAGCGTCGCACTTGCGTCTTCCCGGCCTTGGCCGCCCTTCTGAACAGACAGCTCAGGCCGCCGGGGCTGCAAGCCTCCGGGCTTAGCCATCAGCCCCTCACGTGTCTGTGGGAATTCAGCTTGTAGAGCGTGTCCCTCGCTAGCTGACCCCAAGAGCAGAATTTGTCACCTCAGCAGGCAGAGGCGCAGAGACAGTCCTTCCCCGACTTGCTTCTCAGGAAGTTGATCCCCAAACGTGCTTTAAAGCTAGAGGGGTGTCTCTCGGCTCTGCCCCGCTCCCCGCTTCCCGCCGCCGGCCGCCACCTGCCTCCTTCTTGACTGACAGGTGAGCGGCATAGACGCCCGGTCCTGAGCGGTCTGCACTCCCACCTCGACCCCACCGGGCCCTGCTGCGAAGCCTCAAGTCCATCACTGCTGCTTCCCCATCGACAGCGTGGGGTCAGGATCCAACCTCCATGAGGTCAGGGCATTGGCGCTTCGGGCCGTTCCCCGGGCACCAGGAGCAGTCAGCTGAGAGGCTGAGTCAGGTTCCCCAAAGGTGTCGAGTCCTGGTCCCTGGAACCGAGCAATGTGACTATTTGGAAAAGAGTCTTTGCAGATGTGACTAAGGATTTTGAGATTACCCTGGAGGATCCGGCAGGTCAATGTCATCACAGGGGCCTTAGAAGAGAGAGGCAGAGGGAGAGGACAGAGACATGCAAAGAAAAAAGGTGATGTGAAGACAGGGCAGAGAGGATGGGGCCACAAGCCGAGGCGTGCCGACCGCACCCCAAAGCTCCAGGAGGAAAAGAATAGGAGCTCCCCCAGAACCTTCGGAGGGAGCATAGAGCTGTCAGCTTCTTGGTTCCAGACGCCTGGCCTCCAGGACTGGGAGAGAAGTCACCCAGGGGTGTGATTTGTTTCAGCAGCCCTGGAGGTGAAGGGGGAGCCGTGGGCACGACTGGGACATAAACCCGAGGGGCTGGAAGCTGGTCGCCAACATCTGGCCAGCCCCCGATTGATGTTTGCTCAATTAAATCATTCACATGGCTGCCTTTTCCTCCTTTCTTCCACTCCCTTCCTCCACCTCTAATGAACTTGCACTGTTTTTACATCACCCCCACTCATGAGGTCTTGTCTCTTATTTTATTGCTAGCGATTCCCTTCTCCCACTGCCCACCGGGCTGGGCTTCTGCCTGCTCACCGGTTTGGTAAGATGACTGCCTAGGGCGTATGCATCACGAGGGGTGTGGCAGCCTGCGTTGTGTGTCTTTTCCCTGCTGAGGTACCGTCCTCTGATGAGCAGTGCTTCTCAGTGTGACTGCGCCGTGTCCAGAGGGGGCCTGTGTTAGAGGAGAAACTGAGTGCTCGGCGCTCAGAACGTCAAACCAGGGGCTTTTCCAGCTTGATGGGCAAATAGAGTCTCCAAGTTCCCAGCTCTTAAAACTCTGTAACATGCCCACTCCCCTGGAAGGAGGGAGCGTTTGAAGTAGCCGATGGTGCGTTTTTAGGCATAAATATCTCTCGGTGCCCAGTAAATGTGCAAGTTATTCTGTGAAAGAAAACCTTTTAAAGACTCAAATGCTAAGTAATAATAGACTAGTCAGAGCGCAATCAGACCTTCCACTGTCGGTGAAGCAGGGAAAAATGACCCGAGACCATCCGGGCCGGAAATCTCACATTGGCGTCTCCAAGACGTCACTCGGTCCCCTTACACCAGCGGTGCTCACAGTGCCCACCAGCCCTGCTTTCAGGATGACCTCGAGTGTGTCTTTGTCTGGCATGTGTCACCCTGCAGTGTCATTCTGTGCACAGAAGCTGGACTTCAGGTCTGTCCGACAATCCTGGGTCGTGAGTTCTGCGAATTGCACACACACACACACACACACACACACACACACGTACGCCCTCCCTTAACCTTCAGCCACATGTTTTCCCTGCTCCAGAGTCGCCTGTCTGTCGTTGGGTCCCTGTGAGTGGGAGGGAGGAGGGCCAGGGTCTGGCAAGGAAAGGTAACAGAAGCAGAGTGCAAAGATACAGAGAATTCAGAGATTCAGAGTTTCAGAGGCTGACAATGCTAAGCTGCCGGCTGTGAAGGTGGAAGCCAGAGACCCAAGTCTCCAGGTAACCCCCACAGCAACCATCCCTCTGCCCTCCTACCTGTGAGATCAGAAAGTGAGGCCCTGGCCGGCTGTCCGCTGCAGGACGAGTGCGGACGTTTATGACCTAGGCCGACAGGAAGACTTTTGGAAAGGACAGACAAGGCGGAGGAAAAGAGCAAGATTAATTCTGCAACTTGCCAGAGGAGGCTGTTCTAACTGAGTCTCCCAGTGTGTGGAAGAGAACTGAAATAGTATCGATGCTTAATATTGAGTTAAAATGATGATCACCTCCTGCATACTTAATAGTCTACCTCTATTTACACAACCCAAAATTGCCTTGCAACAAGAACCTCGCATCTTGCATTCATCTGAGTGGTGTCCTGCTGGCCCAGAAGTAAAGCGGCTTTGAAGGGACACCCGCCATGGAGAGAATGAACTTCAGTGTGTGGAGGACGCCGAGGTCCCCAGGGGGTCGGAAACCGCTGCTCCTCTTCTCTGGCTAAGCCCAGATGGCCAGGGGGCTCCTCTTACATCTCAGTCCCTGCGTGCTTAATTTCAGATTTGGGTGACCCTGAGCACGCTCCTTCGTCAAGTTTTATTCTTCATAAAACATCCATTTCCCCAGACTCATAAAACAGCTCCTTCTAATTCCGTGTTATTTTATAAATACTTTCCTCGCCTGTATCAGCCACAGGCAGCTGACTTCCCAGCCATAAAACAACAGCTCTCAACATCAAATGTTACCCGATATATATTTACTTATCCAGTTGAAGAGCACATGTTTGCAAAATCCACACTATGATGGGCAACATCACGGCGCCACCAGCAATTCCCCGGCACTTTGTTCCTGCTGAAGGCAGGCTTGTCTCCCTACTGGGGCATCCCGGCTTCCTGGCTCATTGCATCCTGTTCAGTGGTAATCGCTCCCCTGCCCCGTGCAAACCTCCCTGAGCCTGCCTGGACCATGTCTGTGACTTTGGGTGCCTTTCTGGGGTCACCAACCATCTGTCCTGCACGACAGCTGGGGACTCAGCCCCTGCTCATCCCTTGGGCTCCCTGGTGTGGACAGATACGACCAGACAAGCTCTGTGGGTCAGAGCTAAGGCCTTCTCCAGCCAGCAGGGGGAGTTCTGGAAATTAGTCACTGAAGAGCCCCCTGAACTGTGACCTGTGCTGGTGAGGGCTGCAAAAACCCAGCTCCGGCTGCTGGGTCCACCAGGTCCCTGGAGAAGTGATTTCACCTCCATCCACCTCAGCTTCCGTCTCCACAAAATAGGGCTCATGACTGCTTCCTTGGGTTCTGGGAGGATGAAAGGGTGACAATGCCCCGGGTGATGTGTGCATCCGTGGGAGCCATGTGCAGGTCGCCCCGGGCACGCCTGCTGGGCGCGGTCTGCAGTGACCTGGGGCAGGGTATTTGGCTTCTCTGAGACTCTGGTTCGCCTTTAAAAATGGAAGTGGCCTAATGGCCCTGGCAAGTTTGTTAGGAGGACGATTCCTGGAGTCCAGGGAGTCCACACATTCATTTTGCTCCCTGAAGAATTACTGCAAAGCTCGCCTCATCTGACCCCTCTATTTCACATGCATCTGTGAAGGAATTTACACAGTGGCAGGTGTCAGCCCATTTTACAGGAGAGGAAACTGAGGCTGTGCCCAGATGACAGAGCTAAGAGGTTGAGGGTCAGAGTCCATGTCTGCCCAGCCTATCCAGGCCCAGGATTTCAGTCTCTGAGCCCACGCCAGGCCTGGAGACTCAGAATCACTGGGGGTGAGTTTCAAGTCATAGCACTGTTTTTAAATCTTCCCAGGCGATTCAGATGAGCAGCCAGATTTGCAGCACATGTTCCCATGCCATAGCCCCTCAAAGTCACACGAGTATGTGACCCACATCTGGCAGGACCCAGATTGACAAGGGGAAAATTAGGCAGAAGAAAATATCTAATTAAAAAGGTGGTGTGCAGTCAAAAAATCAAGACAGCTTGTTGTTGCTTTTAAAGGAAAGGTGCAGCAGGAATGAAGGCAGGCGGGCAGGAGGAGAGAAGAGGAGAAGCATTCTATTTCATTTAGTCGTCCGTCTTGTTCCCCCAGACCCAGGTCTTGAACCTGAGACCTTGGGAGGGACGTGAATGCCCCACAGTGGACTAAACTACTAGGTTACCAGCAGAGACAGGAAAAGTGGAGCTGGAGGTCGCGGCCCAGAGCGGGGGACCCTGAACTTGGGAGCCTGGAGCCACCACCTCAGGTGGGATCCGGGACAGACACTGGCTTTTGTGCTTTGACAGAACACCTGTCACCTACGAGGCACAACTGTTGGGGAGCCAAGAGCTTGTGAGCAGGAGCCACCAGGGTCCCCAGACAGAAAGGAGGGCTCCCCACCCATGCAGACGGTGGGAGGCAGGAGACTTTCCCCAAGCCCCCCGAGGCCCAGCGCCGGGCTTTGCCCCAGGACCTGCTGTGTAATTTGCCAAATGAAATGCAGGACAGCTTGTTCAACGAGTATTAGCAATGTCAAGGGAGTGGCAGCAGAACCTGCAACGAGAATGGCAGCGGCCTGGGTCACAGGCCCATGGAGCCTGCCTGCTCCCGACCTCACCTGGACACCAGACTGGGTTGCTGCCAGCAATCGCGGCCTTTCGTGTCTGACAGGAAGCGTCCACAAGTGGCTTTGCAACTCTCTGCTCCTGCCTCAAACATCAGGAAACCACAAAGCGACATGAGACAGAAGGTTCGGACGTCTAAATCACAGCTGGGAAAATAAGCACCCTTGGAAGGGAGCTGCCTCCCCAAAGTGGAGTAAATCCGAGTGAGAAATTAACCTTACACAAAGGCACCGGAACTTCAGGATCAGGTTTTTATCTCCATCTAGACTTACCCAAAATAGTTTATGTTTTTATTGGGAGCACTGCTTCCCCTTTGCCTTTTACACAGACCAGCACGATCAGGACAAGCGGCCTGTTATTCGGATGTTCCTGGCATTGCGATTTCCCTGTTTCCTAATCTACCTCCGTCGTTGCCTTAAGCTACAACGGAAGAAAGAGGGTAAAAGAAGTACATGTCCTTCATTCATTCATTCACCTTATTTCTATTTATTCACTCACTCAGGCACTCAGCGAATGTTCACCAAACTCATACATCGTATAAAGCGATTATCCTGGTAACTTTGAAGATTTATTTCCATGCTATGATGTGCACAAAATTGAGCCAGAAAAATGAAATGACGTGAGCACGAGCGCATTCCTGAACAGACTGTGTTACGTATCTTTGCTCATTCAGCGGCATAAACATCTGGGCCGTGGTGGCGAGAGACAGTGTCTCTGTCCTCGGGGGACTTCAAATCTAGAAGCAAGAGTTCCAGAGAGAGGCCCTTGTCTTCAGCTGTTTAAATAAGGGATTCCAAAGTGGCACTACTTTCAGGGACGTGGGTTTGAGACGACCCTACCGTGCTCTCAGCCTCGGCTCTTCTGCCCAGTTGTGGGACGTTCAGCTCCTGGCCTCGCGCGCGAGACTCCAGTCCACCCCGTGCCTGCAGACCCGGCCCAGAGCTCCAGGAGGATGGCAGCTGCTTTGTTTAAAGGTCCCTTAAATTGGTTGAACAGTAAAAAAGCCCATAATTCGCTTTCGTTTCTAAAGTTTAATGGAAAAAAGTATTTTTCTTCATTTCTGAAGTTTCTGTTGTATTAACTAAGAATGTCTTTAGGTGGACCGCTTTTGAGAAGTAGGTTTTTTCCATCGCTTGCTTCTTTGACCATACTGCACGCATTTCAGGAGAAGAGATTACCCGGCCCACATGTCCACACCCTCCACCGGAGTTCTGGAGCCATCACCCCTCCATGTTGATCTTCCGACCCTATTCCCTCCCCTCCTGCCCGCCGCCTCAGGCAGCCGGAGTCTTCCCTCAGAGTCCCGAGCACATAGTCAGCGCATCCTTTGTGATTCTTTGTAAAAATACCCAATGGTTGTGGAATAGAAAGAAATACATGCAGAATAGAAAGAAAAAGATTTTCATATTTGAAAATCTGCTGGCATAATATAAAAATTGCTTGTTATTACTTTGGAATATAAGGGGCAGACATTTCCCTTAAAATTGCTTTCCTGAAGTATTTTGGACGAGATCAGTTAATTCAGCATTAATTGCCTTGTGTCCTTGGAAAAGCACAATGTAGAAAGGAATGATGGGTTTTTTTTTTTAAGAAAATAATGAAGTTTTCATAGGTAAATTTAGGGCCAAGAGGGTAAAAGGAGACAGGAGGGACCCCAGGTTCAGCCATGTAGTGTCCCACAGCAGTTATCTGGCCTGACTTATCTGGCGTCAATCTGTTCCTAAAAAACCAGCTCGCTGTGGGTGGGGCAAGCAGATCTGAGGGAAGTTATTGTCCCACGTGGAGCCGGTGGGCAGCGCGGCTGCACGGGACCGTCCCATGGACGTGAACGGCTGTGTCTCTCGTTCGAGCGTCCGGCTGTAAGAGTGGCCTGGTCCTCCCTGTGACGGCCCTGCTCCGCTCAGACGCGCTCGCGAGGACAGGCTGCCTGGTTTAGCCCGTCGTGTCCGCTGGCGTCTGCATTTAACCGAAACCCGGCCGTGAACATGATGCGAATTTGCGGCGACATCTCTCACGACCACCAAAGACCAGTGTTTGGGAAACGGATTGTCTTTGCTTCTCATCAGTTTTGTTCGCCTGCGCGTGTCCACTTTCCCTCCGGTTCCCCCCTGAATGTGCTGCGCCATTTGCTGGTGTGTTAACAGCGGCTTCGGCGCTGAGAACAAGCTCCAGTTTCATGAGGCCGTGCTTCCTAGCTGGTGTGTGAAAGTGAATTCACACACACTCCAGCACCGGCTGCCCGCCAGTGACGACCTGATGAAGCATCCAGACGTGGTGGCTTGGAACCGTCGTCCGTGTGCTTGTGATTCTAGGAGCTGGGATGGCTCTTCGGCTGGTCTTGCCTGCAGGGGCGCAGGGGACGTCTGTCATCTGGAAGCCCAGCTAGAGCTAGATGGTCTAGGGCGGCCCAACCTGCACGCTGCTGGGCAGGGTGTCAGCCGGGCCACACTGGCTCCCAGACACACGCTCCCTCCCGCAGGGAGCCGCACAGCTTGATATGGTGGCTGGATTCCGGGGGACGAGCTCCAGTCCGGCACCGTCGAGCCTGTTTGCATAGCGTTCCCCAAGCCCACTGGCCCAGACAGTCGCTTGGCTGACCCGCAGGCAGAACTAGCAAGCCAGTCGCCATGAGTTGTCATCTATCACTACATTAACGTCCCGTAGCTGAGGCCTCGGGGGCGGAGTTATTCCTCGCAGCGGTCACGTTCAGAGTCTGAAAGCGGGTGAGCCTTGGCCCGAAGTCTGTGACAGCCTGGTTTGTTTGGCCTTCTTAGTCCCGTTCATTATTTTTAACCCCTTATTTATTTTTCAGTTTGAACTCGTGTCCAACATATAAACATCTTGACAATTTGCACAAAAATCCCAATTCCCACCTTTTGTTTGACAAATCAAAAGCTCTGGCTTCTCTAAACGCGCATCTCAGAAATGCCCGAATTACCCTGAGCTAAATGAAAGGGACCCCGCTGCCAGCTGCTACGGTCCCCACCATCCCCACTTGTCGGGGAATCACCTGCCTCAGCTCAGTCACCTGTGTGGGCACCAGGTGGGCGATGGCATGTCCCACTCCTGGACCAGCCTTCAGACCGCCTCTGGGGCCAGAGTCACAGCCTCAGGGTTACAGGGTCTGGACCACTGTCACGGAGAGGCCAGAAGTCATTAACAACTTCATCACAACTCACATTATCAAGAACTTTCTGGGTCTCAGGCACAGTCAACCTGCCAATGGACATGTGAGAAGAGGCTGCGTGCTGGTGGTGACCATGCCTAGATAACTGGGGGACTTGGGGAAAGGTCCCCAAGGTCACAGGAATGGCAAAGCTAAATCCCCTGACTTTGTTTAGGTGTAAGCCTGCCCTCCCCTCCGTCCCCGACGAAAGCCCCTTCCTCTGCAGCCCCAGGCCTTTTCTCAACCGCCCTCAGCTGCTGGTGAGACCTCACAACAAGCAGGACCACTTACGGGGAACTATGAGGACGCCCCCTCAAGGGGAGATGAAGCAGGTTTGAAGTGCTAATAAGTCAAAGGGAGAAGAAGACATGATGTAGGACCAGGACACGGTGACCCTTCGGGGGTGTGTGGCCCAGAATGTGGGCTGTCTCTGTCTTCCTCTCAGATTGGTTTTTTGGGGGTCTCTTTTGTCAAGGAATCATCTGACAGCTCCCCAGTTAATTCCCGTGAACACAGAAACATTGACAGGACCAGAGGAAGCTGGTTCATGCATAGGTGCGCCCAGCAGATGTGTCTAGGCCTGTCTGAGGGGCAAAGGAAATGCCTCCGTGTGCGATTTCTGTTGACTCCTGCTCCCGCGGGCCCTGGGTGCAAGTCCCAGAATGAGTGTCAGTTCGTCTAACTGGCCGGGTCCCAAAGTCATTTTAGTCATCATCCTGGCTCACAGCAGCGTGGCAGTCGCTAGAAATAGCAGTGAACTGTACTTTTCTCCAGTTCTTATGTCACCCAAGCTTTGGGCTTCATAGTTATTAATTTATACATTCCCAGTGGGTACAAATCTCCCCCAAGTGGGGAGAACACTGGTGCCTGGAGGAAGCTAAAAACATGAGATGCTG
The DNA here is from genome assembly GCA_004363575.1 of Solenodon paradoxus. NCBI lineage: Eukaryota > Metazoa > Chordata > Mammalia > Eulipotyphla > Solenodontidae > Solenodon > Solenodon paradoxus. The sequence continues at coordinate 204,188 of RJWH01002331.1, forward strand.
CAGTGGGTGGTGAGTCTCCAAAGGGCCGGTGCGCATGGATAGACACTGTCTTTGCGGGGTGGCAAGCAAGAAGAACACGTCTCAAGGGACCCTTGAGGAGGGATGGTGATGATGAAAAACTGAAAACCCGTTCGCAGAAGAGTGCATGCTTTCACTCAGCGCCCGCAGCAGCCCACTAGGGGAGCTGCTGATTTAGAAACGAGGACACCGACACTGAGTGAAGTAAAGGGCTCTGCCCAGGGTTGAGAAGGAGACGGCGGGGTCTGCAAGGGGCCTCCCGTGCTGCTGCTGCACCCTCAGTTAGCACCTCGCTCGCTCGTCACTGCTGGGCCTGTGTGTGTCCACCTGCCTGGCCAGAGAGCATCCCCCGGGCTGCTTCGACTGGCGGCCATTCGACAGGCTGGCCACCGCGTGTGTCTTGGGACGTTCAAGTCACATTTGCAACAGCTCCCGCTGCTGAGCTCTGACGGTCCTGGCCATGGGAGAAGTCCATGTCCAAAAGCAACACTTAGCCCGTAGGTGACAGCCTCTCTGGTTTGGCCCAGACTGTCCCGGGTCCCCGCATTCCTGGGTAAACTGGGTGGGAATGTCACCCCACATCTGGAATTCTCTGGTTGGGGGTTCAGACCCACAATCCCAGAATCCATCCAGCCTACAAGGTCTTCAAGAGAAATTTAATTTCAAATTAGCATCAGTCTAGCAGACAGTCCCCGGCAGACTAGAATCGAACATGGCACCAGCTTCTGGGTCCCTGCCACCTGTCTGAACGCAGTGAGGTACCGACAGCGGAGGGGCTTCCTCCGACAGGGAAGTGCTGCACAGAGTAAGGGAGCGACGCCATATCTGAGGTCTCGTTCTCAGAGACCGGTGTCTGGGCGCAGCGGAGAACATACGTCTTCCGGCAAGTTGGATGTTTGTGGACATGTTCCATTTTGTCACATCCCAGGAAGCCCCATGGGCCCCTCGGCTCATATGGGTTGGCATCTCCCACCTCGCCGGAGCTCACAGGGTCCGCGCCATCGGAAACTGGGTGCTGGGTGCAGGCCTGACGGTCCTCGGCCTCGATGTATTGTTTGCTGAAGGAACATGGCTAGAATGGGACCTGCACTTGATGGTGTGAAGGAGATGCTTTGGGTGGAGTCAAAGAAATTTCGAGGAGAAAATAATGTTGTCGCCCCTGGTACAGAGCCCGCCAGCACGCAAGAGGCGGGCCGACCCTTCCTGAGGACGCAAGCACCTGTCCCCCTGGCAGCTGCTCTCTGCTTCCTCTGGCGCAGCTGTGCTTCATGTCACGGGAGCAAACTTGAAAGGCGGCTTCAAGGTCACGACCAGCCAGCACTTTTCTTCCATCAGAGAAATGCTACCAAAGAAGGGGCAATCTGACCAAGACAAAGCAACCATAATTGTTTATCCACCTGTCATGCTGGCGCTTACATCCGAGACAAGAGAAAATGACGGTCGACTCAAGACTCTCTGCTCGCTCCTATAATTCCTTTATTTGGCTCTGGGAGTGACAGGGCGATTATCATTTATTTTGACACTCGGGAGAATATTGTGATGGGGGAGAAGGCAGAAAGGCGCCGGGTGCAGGACCTACACGCGTGCCTCTCCTGTAATTATCGTTTCTCCGCCGTCAGGAGGCAGGCACGAGACCAGCATGAGGCTCGTCCCCATCAGCCCACAGGCTTCCCTCCATGCTGGTCTCGTGCCTGCCTCCTGACGGCGGAGAAACGATAATTGTAGGGAATCCAGGGCACCAGAGTCACCAGAAGGAAGGGCGGTCCCGACCCACCAGCCCTGGGCTGGAACTGGGTGTGACTGCTGAGTCCCCTTCCCGCAGGGTCTCCCGAGGGCAGTGGTGAGCGTGCCTGGGTGGGAGCAGTCCGTGTGACACCATCCAGTCTGCTCGTGGACAGGCGCTCAAGGGGCCCTCGAGTGTGAGACAGGCAGAGAGCTGCCACGAATTGTGAGAACTCTGATGGAGGACCCACTGCTTGGCAGGGACCGAGCTTGCACAGGCAATGCAGACGCAGTCAGTGCCCAACAGGAGCTCCAGGCAAGGACCCTGGGGCCCACCACCCAGAGATATCTCTGACCCAAGGGGACCCATCAGTGCAGAAGTCTGGGAACCCTGCCAACCCCACTCTTCCCGGAGACGTACATGTGCATTGCTCACACCGGGCACCGAGCAGTCCTTCGGGGAGAAGCAGCCTCGCCGAAGCTCCCACCCGTCTCCCAGCCCATCCCGTCTCTCTGCTGAGCCACGGAAAGAACTGGAGAAAGGCCAGGAGTTCCTCCAGCGCTTGGGGAACCCGGGAGAATTCCTGCAGCACTGGGTCGGCAGCAGGAAGCGCGCCATCCAGCCCCCGGAGGAGCGGTCAGCAGAGCAGGGCTGGGCCCCGGACAGACCGGGACTGGGGCTTGTTCCCACCACGCCAGCCACAGCTTCTGGAGACGCGAACTCTGCACTTCTCCGTCGGAAGCTGTTGCCTGTCTCACTGTGACAGTCTCAGAACTCAAGGAGGGTTTGGGGATAAAAGCACCCTTCTCAGAATACGAATGTACCAGACACTCTACGACGCTCCTTAATATCTTATTCCATTAAACCCTTACGACAACCAAGGGAAGCGTGTGGGTGCCGTCCTCATGTTGCAAATGGGGACATTGAGGTGGAGGGAAGGTCCAACAGCTGACCCTGAAGTTATGAGACTTGAACCTGAATAGCTTACCCCAACGTTGTTCTCTTCAAAGCTGCAAACCTCTGCACGCGCCTTGGCACGATTCTTCTGCTGGAGAGCAAGGCCTCAGAAGAAAGCGCACGCATGTGCGCATGACCACGTCAAGGCAGAGGTGCGGCCAGGTGCAGTGACTCCTGGCAGTTCCTTAAGATGAAAGGCATTTTCTGTGTAATCTTAGGATTATTTCAGGATAACCTTTGATCATCTCATGTTATCACATTCATACAAACAACAAAAAGACATCAGTGAGTTTCCTGGAGAAAACTGAGGCTTCATTAGCCTGCAGGGTATTTGCTCTCTCTGCAATCACCTGAATGCATGTGACAGTGACAAGCTATGCAGACTTGATGTGTATGCATTTGTTTTTTAAAGGAAAGCTGCAGGTAGGAATGCAGGTGAGCAGGCAGACAGGAAGGGAGAAGCAGCATTTTATTTTATATTTATTTATCTGTTCACACAGGACCCAGGACTCAAACCCGGGGTGGGGTGTGGCCTGTGCTCCTTTGGAGGCGATTGGCCTAACCACTGTGCCACCCGGGCACATATATATACTTTCGTTTGCTTGTTTACTGCTTCTTGAGTTAAAGGCAGATTAATAGACCACAGATTTCATCAACCAAACAGGCCTTAGACACCGACAAAGTGCAAGGCCCGGGTCATGTATACTGAACCTGAGTCTGGTATGGATGGATGCAGTTCGTGTCCATCGATGCCCTGGTCACATAGCACTCACTCAGCACATCCCCATGTGAGATCGTGGGCTGGAAAGCTGCCTCTGGTTTCCAACAGAGATTCCCAAATAGGTCTGTTTTCCTAGACCTGTCTGTGCCCTGTGTCACTTGTAGGCCGAAGGGCTGACCCTGGCTGCCTGGACCGTGAGTTGACAGGCCCCTGGCTGCATCGGGTGACTCAGTGGGAAACAGTCCCAGGTGAACCATTGCTGTCTTCCAAAGGCAGAGGGGCTGCGTGTGCCAGGAGTTTTCTGCTGCACCAGACCAGCGGCCTGGAAAATGTGTCTCCGTGCATCTGCTCAGTGGAAACACCAGCGAAGCTAACGGCGACTACTTAGCAGGTCAATCCAAGAGGACGGTGGTCAGAACCCCCCTGCTTGCCTGGTAGTCAGACCTAATGGCTGATAACCTGATTCCGATCGTGGGGGAAAACTGGCATTGATGGGTACAGAAGCACTGCCTGCCTTTAATTCAAGAAGTAGTAAACAAGCAAACAGAAGTATGTATGTGCGCCCTGGTGGAGCAGCGGTTAGGTGGATCGCCTCCGAAGGAGCACAGGCCGCAGACCCCCTGGGTTCAAGTCCTGAGTCCAGTGTGAGTTAGGTGGGTCCCACGTCTCCTGTAAGTTTCAATAGTTTCTACATGTGAGTTTCCCGCGGGGACTAGGGACCTCCTGCTTTTGTTCCATAACGGTTGGTTCACATTTTGTGGGTCCAGAAAGGTTCAGAATCGTCAGGGGTGGGAAGTGGCTATATTCTTAGAAGACAAACTGCAGTGAAAAGTATGGAGGGACAGGCAGTCCCGAGCCAAATATGCTGGCTTGCAATGTCAAGTGGACAAATGTGCCGGGTGCTGCTCCTCTATCGTTGCCAATAATGATACTCTTTCCAATTGCATTTTAATTGCAAAAGCAATACATTCTCCTTGTAAAATTCTCCTTGTCAGGACATCACAGTGCCGGCCACCATCCTCCTTTATCGCCATCCCCAACCCCGGTTCTCGCCCTCCTTTCCCAGATTTCCCCTCCTCACCCCCTGAGGGGTTCTCTGTGGCCACAGGCATTACCTGTCCCTGTAAAGTACATGCAGAAAGTACCACGGGGTTTTCTGCACTCAGGCTCACAGAAATTATTGTGTTCTAGCGAGCAGCCTTCAGCCGGATATTTTCCACATGAAACCCTAGCTGAGCGCATCCTCTGTTAGACTGACAACCTTTTCTAAGCGGCTGCTAACAATTAGCGTGGTGTGGACGTCACCAGTGCGGCGGTGCCTCTGCTGCTGGACAGTCGGGCTCTTCCAAAAGTTCCACCGCAACAGTGGATCCCGCCGTGAACGTCTTTGCCAAAGGCCCTTGTGAACAGGCACGAGCTTCTCGAGGGCGGGGCTCCCACCCCTCTCACTGGCCGTGGTCGCCTGTCTGGAAAGCGCCTCTCCCATCTCTTTCGTGTCTGCGGAGTGTGAGCCAGACCCGATCCCTTACCACCCTGCACGGAATCAGAGAGCCCACCTGTCCCCTCGGCGTCTGTCTAACATGCCTGGGACGGCGTGGCTGCCGCGCAGACCGTGTTCAGTCGTGGCTGCTCCCGGGACTGTCCTTTCCCGCCGTGCTCACCTGCAGGGGTCGTCTGCACCGGGACCCCGGCTTGGAGGAGGCCTTCTCGGGGTGATCCCCTAGCACATGCTCCTCAGCACCTTCTCACAGGCCTCCCCCTCGTCTCTCACCCCCTGGCAGGACAGGGCCCCTGTGTGCCTTCCACACAGCCCCCCACGGTGTCGACAAAAGTAAGCTTTGAAGACAAAGGCCAATGTAGGTCTGGAGCCACATCCTTGGTGGACAGAGGCCCCTGAAAATAAACAGCAGCTGAAGGAAACGTTAAGCTGTCAGTCCGCCGAGCAGCCCAGATCTCTTCATTTCAGGAGCTGGAAGGGGAAGAGGGATAAAACCCAGCAGAGCTGGGCGAGCGCTTTCCCTTCTAATTTGGAAAGAAATTGGCATGACGTGACGTTCTATTGCCATCACAGGGGGCGGGGGTGGGGGCTTCACCCAGCACCATCACCCCCAGTGACCCTGTCCTGCCCGTCTGTCCTGCCCCAGGGACCACGGTGATGCGGATGACAGCCTTTGATGCAGATGACCCGGCCACAGACAACGCCCTTCTGCGGTACAACATCCGTCAGCAGACGCCTGACAAGCCGTCTCCCAACATGTTCTACATTGATCCCGAGAAGGGCGACATCGTCACGGTTGTGTCCCCCGCCCTGCTGGACCGCGAGGTGAGCTGAGCGCACGCACATGCCTGCTTCTCGCAGGAAACACCAGGGCTCAGAGGGGACCTGGGGCAGAAAGAAGCGCTTCCGCGGCGCCGGTTTGGGGTCCAAAGGATGCTGGGAGCATGTGACCCCAATACAGGGACGAGGCCATGTCAGGGGAGCCATGTGAACTCGTTCAGCCGCCCTGCGGCCTCCTGGCTCCAGCCTTACCCTCCCCTTTTGGCAGGAGCACGACAAGGCTCTTGATGGTCTCCTGCAGCCCAGGGCTCCACTCACTCACTTCCCTTCCGTGTCTCTGCTCCTGCTCCAGGCGTTTCTATTTGTTGCCATCACAAAATATTTCAATATTCTATTTCTTTTTTAAAAAAATGTATTTCCAGCCTTTCTGAAAAGTGTAAATCCTGGAAATGTGGGACCCAAATTCCGCATGTGGTCGGTCTCTTCAGAGGTGACAGATGGAGCTGGTGGTGCCTGTCCCATTCAGATGGGTCCCATGCCGGCCCCACCTCTGTCCGCTCCTGTGTGTGCACTTCTGGCCCTGCCCTTGCTCCCAAATCCCAGGTTCGCCCCCCGCTCCACTGTGGTCCGCTCCATCTCGGGGCGCACGGACTGGAAGCCACACACGCACTGGTCCCTGTAGGTGGACGATGTCTCATTAAAGGAGAGTCCCTGCCCCGGCCTGGCCGGGTCTCTAGCACAGTCACAGTGTTCGCTGCCACTTGGATCCAGATGTTAGCTTAGATTCATCAGAAGTGGACATGTCAGACCAGCCACACGTCCAGTGCTCAGCAGCCATGCGTGGCCAGGGCAGGCAGAGGACCTTGCGTCATCACAGCTCTGTCCAGCAGCACAGGCTCGGCCTCCGGCCGCGTACACAGCTGCATCCCACTGCCGAACGCGGTTTGAAGGAGAGACCCTAAGTGCGGGCTCTGGCATAGAGGCCACAGTCGGGTGGAGATGGCATCACACCCGAGGGTGGGAAACAGTAGCGAGAAATGGGAAATGATCGCAAAGGGGAGGGAACTTTGCTTTGAAACTGCAATTGTCGCTTGGAAGATGGAGCCGTGACAGTTAAACGCGGCACACGTTGCGTGTCCCTGCTCTTTCCTGTCCTCCCCCACCGTGACTGCCCGCCTGCTGCGTTACCTCTGGAGGCCAGTAATGACCCCCAGCTCTCTCTGAGCCCAGCCGGCATGTGCACATGCGCGCACACACGCACACAGACACACACGCACGCACACGACACACGCACATGACACACGCACGCACACAGACACACACGCACACACACAGACACACACGCACACACACGCACACACACTTCACTCCACCCCCAGCTCGTCCAAAGGTTCTTGCAAATCCTTCTTACAAGGGAAAGATGAAATAGAGTGATTTCTCCATCTCATTCTCTCTTTTTACTGACAGAATATATTTTGTAAGTCTCTGCTTATAAACCTAAGTCATAATATAATGGATGCTTCCATCTCTAAGGTTTATTTTGGGGGCACATGCGTCTCTGGCTCCTGGTCTTTTCATATGGGTTCTGGTTAAATTGCAGTAAGTCTATAACCTTGGTATTTCCACAGTACATAAATAGCTCCCCCCCAAAGCAATTTAACTGAAATTGGAAAATCAATGAAAATGAATGAAGAATGTCACTTTCCGGGAGGGCTTCTGGAGTTCAGTGCTGACCAGGCACACCCGTGGGCGCCGAAGGGAAGCAGTGACCCTGAGTCTGGCGAGCGTGTCCACGCTGCTTGCTGTGAGCTTCCCTCGGCAGGTCTGCTGAGCGCGACGGACACGTTATTCACGTGACAGGGACCGGCCTGCACTGAGACTTCAAGCCGGGTGCCCCCCAGCCCCCCAGGTGGCGCCGTCCTTAACTCCGGGCATGTGACCGTGATGGATTGCGCTGTCGCCAGGGAAGCCTGAGCAGGCAGCCCATCTCAGTGCGGGTTGAGTGTCCACCTCTGGACGGTCAGAGCCGGCATTTGAAACACGTCCCCACCATTTATTCTCGAAAGATTATTCCTTTGGGACCCGTACATCCTGATATGCTTCCAGCCCTCGTCATGCGGAGCTCTGCCTCCACTCGCGGGTGGCGAAGACCCTTCTGGAGAGTGTGGTGTGGATGCTGTCGGTGCAGACGAAGGCAGGGGCGCCCTCGAGCGGGGTCGCCGCGACGGGCAGTCAGGCCCGGTGCCACGAGCTCCGTCGATACGGCGTCAGTTCTTCCTGTTCTTTCTCCTTCCCGCGCTTCCCTTTCATGAAGGAGACGTGCTCGCCAAGGAGGACGGGCGGGCGTTGCCGGCGCAGAGCTGGCAGGGCCGCTGAGGGGGCGCGACCCGCTGCCATTCAAGTCTCCTCTCTAATGACACTTGTCACAAGGGTGGCTGAGCAGCCGCAACCCTCTCAGTGTGTTTTCACTGGGCACCCACCCGTCTTCCCACCCTTGCTCCCTGGATGGGGGTCCCTGCCGGGGCGGCACCATCCAGACCTGCTCCAAGCAGAGGGACTGCGTCCTGCTTGTCCCCTGACACTCTCACCCCTGAAATACTGGCCGAGGAGCAGGAGGATGGAAGAAGAGAGGCAGCGGCAGAAGTGGACACCAGCCCAGTGTGCAGACTCTGGGGTGACGAGGGTCAGGTCCCCAGTGCCGCGTCCTGCCGGCTGGAGGGGTCCCCTGTGGTCAGAGCACACACAGCTGAGAGCCAGGCCGCCCATGTCTCTCCCTCTCAGCCACCATGGCGAAGCCCGTTTTCTGGGTGACCGGGTGAAAGCTCTGTGCAGCAGACCCCATCAGTGGGTGGGCTGAGAGGAGAGCGCTCCGTGGTCCACACAGGCCCTTCAAACACAGCACACTAAACCCCCAGGGGATTCTCAATCGTCTGTCACCCGCTCAGGCCGCCCCAAGTCTCCCATCCTGTGGGGCCTTGTTACCCACTGAGCCATGACCCTGGGCAGAGACCAGCGCTACGGAGCATGGGCATGACCAAGAGCCCTTCCAGCTCCCTCTGTGCCCAAGGCTAGTCTCCGGGTGGCGTCGCCCGACGGGTGCATTTGCAGGCCCGGTGACCCAAGAGGCCTCTGACAGTCTGCTCTGGACAGTGCGCCCCTGGAATGTGTACCCCGGGAGAGGAGCTCAGAGGAAGCCCGAGCGCTGGCCTTTGGATTTGTTCGGATTGGTCTCTAAGTGCCAGAAGGGCGGTCAGCTGGGACAGTGGTCTCAGATTTCCCCAAGAGACTTAGAAACTGGTGCCCCAGCCGAAGCCCATGCCAGACAGGGCCTCCGGCGGTGGGACACAGGCATCTTGTTTTAGAAAATAAGAACCACCCAGGTGACTCCAATGTGCGGCACCTGGAGAAGCCCCTCCTCTGGAGCCCACTGAAGACTGAGGGGGTGGGGTGGGTGTCAGAATCTCGGACCCCCGGGGTCTTCAGTTTTGACTTAGAGGGGCCCCTACAGCCTCTGTGCAAAGTACTGCAGACGGAACAGATTAAACAGCACCGCTGCGGGGCTCAAAGGTGGGCAAGGCTGTGCCCCCTCTGAGACCCTGGGGGAGAATCCTTCGTGCCCCTCCTACCTGCTCATGTTTCCAGAAATCCTGGGCATCCCTGGGCCTGTAGACTCATCACTCCAATCTCGGCCTCTGTCTTCGTGTGTCCTTTTCACCCTGTGTCTTCGCGTCCTCTCTCCTCTCTGCTTGCTTTCCTGCTAGAGGACACCAGTTACACTAAGTTAGGACCCGTCCTAATGCCCTCAATTTACTAGATAATATCTGCAGAGACCTTCTTTCTAAACAAAGTCACATTCATGGGCAGGAGGGGTTAGAACTTCAAACATGTCTTTGGTGGCAGCGGTGGAGTCATGATTCATCCCATAACAGTGAGTAATCTGACCTCACCGTGACTTAGTTATTCTTCTATAAAAAGAGAGTTAAAAAAGCTTGACCTCAAACAGCTTGCATGTGAGGATGGGTCCAAACACGGTGATCGCTGGTGGTTGTAAATTGTAGGAGTGATCAGTGGGTTCCCCGCTGTGGATGGTCTCAAACACCAATTGCCCTGAGGAGGATGTCACAGAAGAGACTCAGCCAGCAAACAACGGCTGCTGAGTCTTTTCCACCTTTGAGGCCATAGTCATTTTTAAAGATAATAGCAGCTTCCAGAAAACCTGTGAAGTTAGATTTTGGCAATCAGATGTGCAGTCTGCTCTGTAGGGTGCTGTCTGGGAGCCTCGGTCCCCAGCTGGCCAGCTGTGTGACCTTGGGCGAGTCACTCAACTTGGCTGAGCCCATTTCTTATCAGTAGTGACGACAATCATGACACACTCACCATCAAAGACATCACCTTTCAAGACGCGTGGAACTCCCGTTCCTTCTGCAAACAGCAAAGTGCCCCCTACCCACAGTCATCACCACCAGTCCCACTGATGACCCAGCTCCGGTCCCCATCAGCACAGCTGTGGACCTTAGGTTGTCCCTGCCACACATGCCAGAGATAAGAAGAGCCTCCCCAAATGGCGAAGACCATGTTCTTTGCCCTGAGGGGCATGCCTCTTGCTTTCACTCCTGTGGGCGGGTTCACTGCACGGTGGGCGGGTCGTGAGGACAGCGGCAGTGACCAGGCACCGCCCCTGCCTCATCACAAGCTCAGTGTTAATAGGTGACAGGTTTCACCTGGAAACTTGGTGCCTTCTCAGTTACAAGTTTTCCATCTACTTTTTCCAAAACCATACCAGCACCTACTCTGTCTGGTGTCTGCATTCCCGCCGCCAAACCCAGCGCCCCCAGAGCAGAGGCACTCAGTGAAGGTTTGCTGACTGAGTGACAGCTGGAGAGGCCTCTGCTGCTTCGGTTGGTAAGGAAAGAGCTCAGATGATTCCAGAACTCGCTGCAAGATCCGCGTCCTAGCAGAGGCAGCCGTTTTATTCTAGCTGAGGTCCCGGTCTTGTCCTGTGCCATCAACCGTGATCCACTGTACTGGCCCCCTACCTGCTTCGTGTGAGGAACTGCTCGCTTCCAAGAAACGCCTTCCTAACAGGACAGGCCGAGGTGGCCCTTGGTTAACTGCGTGGGAAAGCGTTCAGAGAAACTGAGAGCCATGCATCTCACTAAACAGAACTGGGCTCATTTGGGCCAGGGCTTTATTCTCTTCCACAACCATACGCAGCCCTCCTCCAGACAGTCTGTGCTTTTAAAGGCTGTCTCCCTCACTGCAAGATAAAGTCAGATAAAGGTCCCTAATGTTTGATAAATGGCTTCTTTAATCGATCACCTGGGCCCGTAGGCTAAGGCTAAAATCCGTCAGCTAAATTCTGCCAGTGTTTCTAACCACAATTGCAGCTATTCAAGGAGCTAGTGGTCAGTGTTTTGAGTGTGTTTCTTTTTTTCATCTGTTTTGCCAAGGGAAAGTTTCCCCAGAAGGCCCTGACAGTGTGATCTTAACATTTGCATCTCGAAGCACAGTCTTTAGAAAGAGCTGGAGCTGGACACTTTTCTGTCTTTGTTTGAATTGGTCTTTATCTTATTATACCTTATCTTTCAGATAATCTAAGGAAAGTGGTAGCCTGCCTATAAAAATGTGCATATAATAAAGGATATTAGGACTGTGGATGTCATTTATTTTCTACATTCAGCTACTAAATAATTTTCTGAAACTTTATAATGCCCCAAATTTTTAGGCTCAATGTGAACACAGAGAGAATTTCCTCGCTTTTTTTTCCCTAGTAAGTGTCACACAAGGAGTTATTTTTAAATCTATGAGCATGTGTGTGCTAGGAGAGATTCGGGAGCCCTGCGCAGTCGGAGAGGAAGGCTGAAGGATGTCAGGGGAGCCTCCTGTGTGAAGCGGTCACCAAAACTGACCGCCGCCAGTGGAAAGGTTGCTGTGTCTTCGGTCAAGATGATCCACGTTAAAATAGTTCACAGCGGCTGCATCTCCACAAGTGTATCAAAGGAGCCTATAAAAATGTACCGAGTCAAGTGCCTGGGAAAAACAGTCACCAGAATTACGGATAGCATTTCCCCACGCCTTGCACGAAAGATAGAAACAGCATCGCACTTGAGGGAAAACACATGCTGGGCGGCCGCTCAGATCTCACGCTAGTACTTTTCTCATTATCATCATGTTTAAAACATTGGCAGTAATTACACGCACTTCAATCAAGCTGTCAGGAATATTATCTGCCTTTGTTTTGGTGGGTGGGGCCAGGATTATAGTCGCATCCTCACCATTTCTGAGAGCTATTTATTCATAAATATTGTTGTTGAGATCATTTCCTCTTTTTTTTGTATCACTTGCTGCTAAGAAAATAGAGGGAGGAGCGTAGATATAAATAAACTGTCCTATTTATTTTCACAATTACACATTATTCCTGCAAAGAAAACACAGACAGCGAACTACCCTAGGAGCACATGTTAAGTTGTGTCAGAACAAAAAAAACAGAGCGGGACGTTTATAAAGCAGGGCGCTCAGCCCCGGGGTCTGAAATCTGGCTTCCAGCCTCCAGCTGGGGCAATGGGGTTGGAGACAAGAGGGCAGGACCTCACCTTGGCCCCTTCACCTCACCAGCTCCTGCATGATTCAAGCGGGAACCCTTGAGGCTCGGGACTCTTGGCCACCCTGTCCCTTCCCCTGTGTCTAATGGGCCTGTGAAAGCCAGGCTGTGCCAGTCACTCGTATGACTTCAACTCAGCTGAGACCTGGTCCAGGGCGTGTGTCCTCCAGTCTCCTTGCAGTCATCGCCTACTTACCTCCCCTCCGATTAGCTGTGGGGTCTCGGCAGGTCACTTAGCTGAGGATAATCACAATCTCTGTCTCACGAGTTTATCAGGAAAATGAAATAGGCTATATCAAGTACTGGGCTTAATGTACCAGTAAACACCCTTGTAACTAGTTGATGCTGGTTGTTTTCATGGTGAACAATGAGACTGAAGAAGCAGGAGGAGGTGGAATTTCTTTCTCCTGGGGGAAGTGCATTTATACTCTGCCCACACAGCAGAGAATCCCACACACTCTTGAAGTTCAAGGAAAGGCCAAAGTAATCCAGCTGCTAGAATCCAGGCACAGATGTTGACACTTACCCAGGAAGCACCTACCAGTGCCTGATGAATCCATGGCACAGCACTGGGCATCAAAGACCCCTGGGATGAAAGACCCAGCTGCCCGGACAGAAAGTGGAATAGGAGTCACCGTCAAACTCACACCTGGCTGGCTGGATAGATGGGTGGGTGTTGGGTGGGTGGATGGATGGATGGATGGATGGGTGGTGTGTGGATGGATGGATGATTGGAGGGATGATTGGATGGATGGATGAATGGATGGATGGTGAATGAATGGATGGGTGGTGGGTGGGTGGATGGATGGATGGATGATTGGAGGGATGATTGGATGGATGGATGGATGGATGGATGGATGGTGAATGGATGGATGGATGGGTGGGTGGTGGGTGGGTGGATGGATGGAACTGGCAGGGAAGACTATGGGAGCAGGGGAGCAGTGTGGGCAAAGGCAGGACAGACTGCATTCCCAGAGCTGTGACAGGAGAAAGCTGGGTCAGCTAGTGAAGTAGTGATGGGCAGAGGCATTGTAGAGACAGACTGGAAGCTTTCATGGTAAATGATGAGCTGATTCAAAGAAATTTCGAGTTCTGTCAAGGGGAGAGACGAGGAGTTACCACTTGAATCTAAATTTCCCAAGCTGTTAAATAGACTAATAAACAACAGCCTATTTTGTATCTTTTGTTCTTATACATCTTGAAGTGTTAGACAATCAGCAGTTACTTGACACATGTTAAATCAAGACACACTTAACTTTGTCATTAGGAGAAATTCATCTTCTCAGATCTGACAAATGCTTAGTTCTCTAAGCTTTTTCTTTTCCTTTTTGTGTGTTTCCATAGGGTAAAAATAAGATGCAGGGTGATGATGAATTCAGAGTTTCTGATTTTCTGTCATTTTAAACTTCTCTATGTTAATTTATGTGAAGTATCCTAAAAAGCTGAAGAACTTTTTTTTTTTTTTGGGGGGGGGGGGCGGAGGGGCAGGCGTTCAGTTTGAGAGCAGCTTGTTTCTCTTAATCAGCCAAGAGCTATTAGCAAGTTAAGGCAGGTTTTACTTGATTGGCAGTGTTTCCAGTTATTGACCTTAAATTACATTGTTCCAAACCCATTCCTATGAATGGTTCTGATCACAGAGAAACCCTCCAATTTAGAAAGAACGTCTGGTTCACTCTGGCTTCAAATCGGTCGAGAGTGTAGGGAAGAGATGTTCTTACCATTTTGAGAACAACGATCATTTAAGTTGGTTGAGAGTCTTTGGAAAGCAGCTGTTTCATACTTACCTTTAAAACACTCGACTTCCAGCCAGGACCTAGGTCATCACAACAGCTGTGGGTGGCTTCCGCGGCCGAGCCTTTTAAAGGAAGGGGACCAGGAGCCAGAGCACGTAGACAAAGAAGCTAGTCATGACCACTTCAAGATAGGAAGTCATCTCAAAATGCCCGGCATCTACAGTGCTTTCTGCTTCGTTGGGGTTGGGGTGGGGGACATCTCATGGGCGACACTTTTCCATAAGATAAAATTCTGTCACTAGCATTGTTTAGCGTTCTAAAGTCATAACCAACTTTATCAGACATGACATCGTCATCTGGCACTGTGCCATCACATTCATCAGTGAGAAGGACTTCAAATTAACCAATCGTCCACTAGCGTAGACATAGCAATCGTATTTTTTGTTAAGGACCATACAGCGAATATTTTAGGTTTTGTGGGCCAAGAGGCAAAATTGAGAATGTTGTGTCATTGCTCAAAATGCAACAACTAAAAACAGTAAGACACGTTCAGTCCAGAAACCATCTGAAAACAAGTCGGGTGGGCTGGGTTTGGCCCAGCAGCTGAAGTGGCCAATTTTTATCTGTTAAATTGCTGATCAAGGTGGTCAGATAACACCAGTTTCTTGTCTGGTGTCATGTGACTATAGCTGAGATCTCTTCTCCAAATATTAATCAGCACCTTTAAGCTAGATTATGGGGACAAAAGCTAGGCTATGAAAATGGGCCTGCTTCTTCTCTTATTTTAGCAAAACAGTCTGTGTCACCATGATTAAGAAACTGATCTTCTCAGCCACTTGGTAATTAATTAGAAGCTCAAAACTTGGTGCCAATAAGTAAACAACTTCATCTGAAAATGGTAGAGCAGATGGTGCTGCCTAGGGAGGGGTAGAGATTGGATGAACCCATGTTGGAACCGGAGGCCCGATCGTGAAAGGTGGCGGCCCCAGATGGGAGGGAAGGCCTCCCGGGGAGGACGCCCTTCCTAGACCCGGGTCTCTGCCCAGATAGCTGCCAGCATGGCCTGCAGGAGGCTCACTGCAGAAGGGACTCAAGGTCTGCCTCTCCAGCCTCCAGAGGAATCTCTGAGGAAAACTGGCATTTTTCCAGAGTTTGGCAGAAGACAGAGACATCCTTCTCTAGGCCTGGGGCACATCCAGGGCGGTCTCTCTGGCCTCCCAATGCCCTTTCCTGTCACCCCCAATCTTGAATCGGAGACTGGATCCCTGATAATAAAGAAACAGAAATGACATCTCTGAGCATCTGTCATGTGTCACCATCTGCCAGGCATTATGCTAAGTGTTTCACGTCTAATGTAAGCTTGAGAACATGGAACGAGGTGGTAAAGTACTCCTCGTTATAGGAATGGCGACTCCCAGTGTCAAAGCCGTGAGCCTCCGGCCCCTCTCTCAACCCAGGCAAGTCGTGCTCCTCCCCGTCTATGAGTCAGCGCGTTGACGATTTGCGTGGCACCCTCACAGAGGAAACGAGCATGGGAATCTCCTTTTCCACACACAGGAAGCCAGGACGGCACTCACATCAGAGGGGCCTCCCATTGTGTCGTCATCTCAAGACCACTGCCTATAAGCACCCACTGGAACATTTAGTCCATGACATACATCCCCGGGGGCCAAGATGTGAAAGCTTTCGCGTGGATGCGTCGGCAGTGGGCGCTCATTTTCTTCGCTGCAGTTTCTAAGACAGCAGGTCTTCAGGTCCAGGTTTCTTGAGTTGAGATATCAGCATCATCTCCTCTTCCCAGCTCTGTGACCCGGGGATTGAGGGTTCTGGGACAGCTGGCAGCCCTGACCGTGAGTTCCGTGGCCTCACGTGCTCTTCTCCCGCCTCGTTGCTGGTGAGAAAACCGGGGCATCCCGGAGCCCCCGCAAGGACTGCTGCGAGGATCGGGAGTTCTGACGGTTAATGAATAGAAGCACGTCTGTGGAAGAGAAACAGCTTAGCTATTGCCGTCTGTGTCTTTGGCTTCGTTGCAGTGACCGGGTATGTTTTTGTAATCCAAACCAGTTCTGTTCATCCTGTTGAGAAGCAGTGGTATTGAGGTCCTGAGGGCAGGGGACTCGGGGTGGGGCACGAGCCCACAAGGGACGGGGTGGTGGCGGGACTGTCACCGTGGAGGTGAGCCTGGTTTCTGCAGGAGCCAGTTTATTCACGGATCAGAAAGTGGGTGCTGTCCAGACCTGGCCTCCAGTGATATTGCCAAGATCACAGGCAGCGCGTCTCAAATGCCAGGAAAGAATGTTTTTAAGGCTGTATTAAGGTAAATCTTGTCAAACATCACCACTTGAAGCGATAAGCATTCTCATTTCTCTAAGCGACAGGCCCAGCAGTGGCTTCCCTCGTCACGAAGTCGCGCTGACCAGGAGCCTGCTCGCCCGCCTCCAGGGCCAAAAGGCAGCTTAATAGACACATTGAAGAGTGTTTCTTATAGACAGCTCCAAGAAGGAAAAATGTTTTTTGACCTTTGCAAAGAAGAGCTGCAGAAAAGACTGTGGAAATCCAACGAGTGGCTTCTCTATTTACAGACTCGAAAGTAGGAACCGAAATTAAATTTCCCCAGATAGCTTCTCGGCTGCATCTCTGGAACAGTTTTACAGAACAGTTTTACAGACTTACTCTTCTCCCCAGAAGCCTTCCGGGGTCCCAAATTCTCGTCATCTTTCTCCACAGGCTCTGGGGAGGAAGACCTGAGGGACTCTCCACCCTGCTCCCGGTGGTGTCGGGTGATCAGATGTGTGTGGGGATCAGTGAGACAGCCGCAGCGAAAACGGCCCCTGCGTCCTCTCCCTTGGCCAGGCCTGCAGTTCGGTCCTTGATTGTCTCAGGCGGCCACACCCCTGTCACCTGATCCACACACTGGAGGCCAGGGACCGCACTGGACCCCGAAGTCACGCTCCGTTCACTCCCCCAGGCGCCTGAGGAACGCCTCGTTGAGGAAAAGTCTCGACAGACAAACTGGTAGTATTTTCACTTTTGGGAAGTGTGACTCAGTTTCCCTCAGCTCCCCCATTAGAAGGCTGCGTGGCGTGTTGACCCAGAGCATGGGCTGGGGGTCTCGAGCTCCGAGGACTCTGCTCTGCTTCCTGTGAGCTGTGTCACCTTGGCAAGAAAAATCGCCTCAGTGTGTCCCCTGTCTAGCATGGCCTGGGACAGACAGAACACGCCCCGCACAAGATCCCATCCTCGTCCCAGAACCTGTGACTGTGGGACCTCTCAGGGCAAAGGGGACCTTGCAGATGTGACTGAGTCAAGGATGTGAGATGGAGAGACTGTCCTGGATCCTCCAGTGGGGCCCGAAGTGACCGCAGAGGCTCAGGAAGGGCAGCACCAGCCGCAGGAAGCTAAGCTGCTGGCTCTGAAGACAGAGGAAGGGACAAAGAAAGTTCCAGAAACCTGGAGAGGCACGGGGATTCTCCTCCAGAAGAATGCAGCCCTGCCAACACCTTGACCTGCCCGGCGAGCCCGCCTTCTCTCTGCTGACCTCCAGGACCCACAGGGAATGGTCCCTGTTGTTTTCAAGTCACCACATTCTGGACATTTGTGCCATGGTCAGAGGAAACCCTGCCGACTGCTCCGTGGTCTGGACACGCGAAGGTGCCGGCAGCACCAGCGCTGCAGCGAAGGCCCACAGCCTGGTGGAGGGAGCCGGTGAGGAGACAGGTGACACCGACCTGCTCCTACCAGAGAGGGGCTCCCTGAGCAGATCTTGATGAGGCCCCCGTTGGTGGCCCCTCTGGAAGGCTGAACTGGGTGGAAGGGTGACCGGAGCGCTGGAGGCAGCAAAGGCCATTCCGGGGACCCAGCGGCACAGCTCCTCCGCAGGGCGTCCACTCGGGCCGGAGCACGTGAGAGGGAGGCCTCGCTCACTCAGAAACCTGCATGGCTGAGGTGCCTGGAGCTCAGGACCAGAGCCATCCTTCCCTCTCAGGTTGGAGCCTCCTAAGAAATAAGGCACAGAACAGCTGGAGACCCAACCACAGGAGAGCCATGCATGTGTCTGTGGCCAAATTGTTTACACTTGAATGAGAGATTTGGCCAAATCCCTCCAGGAGCTGAGTGGCACACCCACGGGGTGGACCCCACCCCAGGAACCCTTTGCTGGGCAGGCGGACAGGAAGGAGAGGGAGGCAGGGCAGCCATTGAACACCTCCCTCCCTCCTCCGTGTGGAACAAGTAGGCAGCAGAAAAGCCCCTAGCCCGTCCCACCTTTGTGCCAGGGCCGGGCACCTGGCCCTTCCAGTGGAGGAGGGCACCGGGGAAGAGCCCAGCATCTGCAGAACACCACGCGCTCCGCAAGGAAACCCGAGGACAAGAAGGTGGAGCTTCCAGCCTAAGCCTTAGTTGCTCTCTCCCGAGGGCCTGCAGGGCCCTGAGAGGACTGTCTCCACCCCAGCACAGAGCAGATTTCCCTGGGAGAGGAAAAAAGACTCACACCATCCGAAAGCACTCAGCCGCAGGTGTCCCCACTGTTGGACGGGAGACAAGAGTCAACGCGCTGCAGACAACTCCTGCAGTCGTGGGAGGTGGAAAAGGAACCATATGTGTATGACCTGGACCTGGTGGCCTCTGTCAAGAAGCCCCCTGTCCACTGCGGGACACGCACCCCGCCTTCTCACCGGACACTCAGACCCAGCCCAGGCGCTGGCTGAGCTGTTAGAGTGGATGCGAGGTGTCCCGGTCTCCCCAGATGACCAGACCCGTGGCTTCAAAGCATGTTTTTCTGAAGGAACATTTATTTGTAGAGGTGGTTGAAAAATCGGAAATATATTCACACAGGCAAGCAATTCGTGTACCGCCAATCAGTCCCCCAGGGAACGCGAATGTGATTCTAAAACAAAAATCAGCCTCAAGTAAAACGTCCCTCTCCTGCCTTAAAACCTCCCTCCTCTGTGAATACCTCCTGTGACTTTGTCTGGCACCCGAGGCCTAGTCTGAGGTCTCTGGATGGACCTGGGGGCGGGGGGCTCATCACATGGAGGAGAAAAATACTTCTTTCCCTGCACGTCCTTCCCTTGGGAATGTAAGCCAGGCAGCACGGCGGGAGCCGTTCCTCCCCCACGCACACCGGAGCCACGGTTATTGTCATTCTGCCATGCAGTGGATGTGGATAGATCCAGAAACTGTCCCGGTCCCTGCTGCTTTCAGAGGCACATGATCGTTAGATTGGACACTCCGTCCAGCGAGTGCTGACTTGGTAAAGAGTCATGGGCATCGTTTTCTGCAGTTGGTAACTGCATTTCAGTGTAGATGTCTTCCATCGTCCGAGCCCTTCCTTCCATTTATTCTCTGTGTTGAACACGTGTTCCGAGGCTTCCGCCGCAGACCGTAATGCTGTGTGGCACCTTTCAGACCCGCCAAGAGGACCTGAGCCCACACGCGGTGGGCACTTTCCTCGGTCCTCCGTCTCGCCTGACAAAGACACACTTGATGGCCCCTGAGGGCCTTCACTTTCCCTGGGTCAACCCACCACTGAGCCCGCACGTGGTGGGTCCCCAGGGATGCTTGGTCCCTGACCTTTTAAGGATTCTCTAAAGCGATGGCAAAGGAAATGAGAAAACTCACCGAGTCGTGAATTTAAACCTCGAGTTGATGTGGCTCCCAAATGACTCCTTTGACTCCGTCCAACACCTGGTCCTGGTGGAGGCCTAGCAGTGGACATTAGATCACGGAGGCACTTTGTGTGGTTGGCAAATCGCAGAGCCAAGGGCAGCCGCACACGGAATGGGTGACATTTGACGTCTTACGCCCATCGGAAGGCCGTCGTGGCTTCCTGGTGTCCGTGAGGGGAAGGACCTTCCATAGTTGATGAGTGGTGTCCTCTCCAGGAGTGGAAAGGAGGAGGGAGGCACTCATGTCATGTTACTTGTCATCCGTGATGCTGACAGATTGGACAACAGAGGACCATAGTCTCTTGGATGGCGTCGGTCAGTATTATCGAGCTCACCTTCTCTCAGGAACACTCTGGAGCAAGTGCAGGGGGGCAGGGATGAGTCATGGCCCCAGACTCTGAGACATCCAGCCAACCAGAGAGTCGCAAATACAGAAGGCGTTGTCACAGCAACCCACGCTCACGTCTACAATGCAGGTCCCGCCTCGGACTTCTCTGAGGGCCGGGAAGACGAGCGCTGTCCCCCAATGTTCCCCCTCGGGTCTCTGATCGTCCAAGCAGCATCTCCCAGACTGCTGCGTCTCTTCCCCACTTCTCCTTCTGGGCGCCTTCAGGAAAGAGAAATAGGACTTAGTGGAATAATAGTGTCTGGAAAATGCCTTTTGCACAGTGGTCCTATTCAGCTGTCTGCCTCACTTGATTCCACGCTGCGAGTCAAACAAGACATCTAACCACTGGAAATGCTCACAAGCCTGCATTGTCGGTCACAGGCGGGAAGTGGTGGGGAAAGAAGAAAGCAGAGCAAGGCACTACCTGCCTTTGCCTCTCAACTCCCATAAAGAGGACTGTCCTCAAACGCTGACCTCAGGCTGGGACATAGGTGTCCCTCTACCAAATCTGCCTTCAGATCCCAGACTCCCTGTCCCGCCCATAGAAAGAAGAATTTCTTCCCACATCTAACCATCGTGGTGTCCGGCAGGTGTTAGACTGCAGGAAAGGCCGGTGGCCCAGGTGCTTCTCAGTGGCCGCTGAGCACCGCGAGCCTCGGGCAGCTTCACTCCAGACCCTGAAGGACTAATGGAAGGCCATACGAGTTCCTCGCCCAGGACCCTCGTCACCAACTTCATGGTGAATCTGCAGCAACTGGCCAAGGAGCACACGGGGACCACGTTTAGTTAGGACCTACCAAAAGGGAGCCGTACCTGCTGGCTGACGACCTCGGGGCGCACACGCCCTCCGCGCAGGGAACAGAGGGACAGGCTGTGGCGTGAGTGATTGTTTAGAGGTCACCCCGTTGCCAGGTCTTGCCAACACGTTACCGTATGGTCTCTCCATGGCACCGTGCTGTTATTCCCACGGATCCATCTGGAAGCTGGAGGCCAGAGTGGACATGGATTCTCAGAGACGGGGTGCGAGCAGAATTCACAGCAGGCGTGTGAGCCCATGTGGCTGTCATCGTGATTTGCTGCTGTCCTCACCGCAAACAGAAGCTGAAGTCATTCCCACCCAGCCAGGCAACCTGGCCCTCAGGTAGGGAAAGTCAGGGGAGGCAGGCAGTCACCGTCCACTGGGGCCTCACCCCAAGTTTCCTGGTTCTGTGTCCTTTCACTGTTTCCCTAACTCGCCTTGTTGAGGGAGCCAGTGACCCAGTCTGGCCCTGCGATCTTGGCTCTTGTGTAGTCTCCTCCCACGTGGAGTAGGGAAGACATGAGTGCCCAATAGGACACCGCAGAAATGACTTGGGTGACTCCCCAGCCCAGATCTTTCTTGTTCTTGCTGTGGGGGAGACGCCCACCATGCTGTGAGACGGCCCGGGCAACCCTGGGGAGACGGCCACATGGCAAAGACCTGAGGCCACCTACCAAGAGCCACCACCCTGTCACCAGCGTGGGACACCGTCTCGGCCCAGTTACCCCAGTCGGCCTCGCCCACCTCCCACAGCTGCCTCCCGGACAGCACAGGACAGAGACCCCGGCCAGGCAGCTTCACGTCCCTCACCCACAGGAGGTACGGAGGTGACAAACGTTCATCGCTGCCTGAGAGCACGAGGCTCAGGCGTTTGTGCAGCAGCAGGTGACTGGTTCCTGTGCCCTGCGTCCTCTGCGGAGCCTGCTGCCCGCTTCTCTCCAAGGCTGCTTTGAACACCGCCTCTGTGCGGCCGCCCCAGGTCCTTGGCTGAAGTCTCTGTCCCCTCTTCGCGTTCCTGCACATGTCATTTATCGTCCTTCTAAAGCAGCAATCGGCGGGGAGAAAGGACGTTTGGACCACAGTCCATCTCTGCGCTCTGGGCTCGGGAGAGGGCGCAGTGTCGCGCAGGGCTCAAGAGGCGGCTGGCGGAGGGAGGGGAGGTGTAGGAACCCGGGAACGGAAACCAGATACATGCAAAGTCGATGGTATTTTCAAAGCATGTTTGACGAGAAAGACTAAGTCCTTCAGAAGGGTTTAGCAGCAGCATTAACTAGAGCAGGTCTTAATCCCATTCTCAACAGAATGGCTTAACATAATTGGCTGCTTCTGCAGAATGGAATTAAAGAATCTAGAAAACATTTCCGAAGGCAATTGGATGGCTTCACTGAGCCCATCCATCAATGTCTAATGCCACCCACCCGCTCCTCTGACTCGCCCGGCGCTGTCTGATGGACGTGCTCAGACATCCTTGTGTTTAAAGGAAAGTTGACCTGGAGTCCTATCACTTCATTTAAAAATAGCGTTCGGCTTAGTAAATACAGCGTCTCCAAATCAGGGCAGTACTTCTCCCAGCGCCTCTGACAACTTACTTGCTGGGGTCCTGAAGGGGGCCGGGGAGGAGACGGAGCGGGAACCCCAGTGACGTCTGCCTCCCTGCACCTGCCTACGCGGGGCTGCTGCCACCAGCCCTCTGACTCGGGTATGACAGACAGCGTAGGGATGACCTTCGGTGACCCGCCCCACCCCGCTGTTGCCTCTCCCCTCTGGGCTTTCCGCTTCTTGGCCCTGAAGCTGCCTCCCCGGAACTTGTCTCTCACCAGGGAGGTGCTGGGGCTGGTGCTCAGGGAGGCACAGCCACCTAGTGTGTCCCACCCGGCCCCCGATGAGCCCTGGACAGCTGCGCCATTACCCACGTCCTAACCCACTCATGACCGCCCCCGTAGCAGGCTTCCTGTCTCACTTCTGCCCCCTCACTCGTGCTTCTTGGGATCACCTTCTGAATGAGCCGCTTGCACCCACGCCCTGTCTCAGCGCCTGCTTCTGAGAGCCCAGCACAGACACGGGGTCAGCTAGTCCTCCCTCCTGGCCTTGAGATTCAAGATGCCGGGCAGCCATCCAGGGCGCCATGGAGGGAGGGGGGCACAGACCAGCTGACCTGCGACCTTTGAACCTTGACGGGTTCACGCGGGCAAGCACACGGAGCCGAGGGCTAATGCAACAGCCTGTGCATGGCCTGTTCTGGGCACCAGTGGGTGGGCCTCGTCTTGTGCTGCACGGGGAGGTGTGAGAACACATGCCTCACAAAACCCGCCGCCTCCTTTCTCAACCCAGTTTGGAGCGGAGATTCCAGATCCCTCCACCAACCCTCCTACCACCCACCCTTCGGGGCCTGCCCTTGGCGAGAGTCCACCCCCTCCTAGGCTGGGTGTCCCGGGCGGGAGAGCTGATGTCCCCGTGATGGTGCTCCCACCGGAGCAGGGGCTGGGATGGCTTCTGTACTGCAGTTCTGTGGGAGCAGGACATGTCACAGTCAGTGAAGGAGCTGTGTCCAGAGGCCTGAGCGGGCCCGGCATGCGATGATCGTTCGGGATAGAGCAGAGCTCTGCCAGCTTGCCGGGTACGAGGCCACTTCCAGGCTGCAGCTCCCACGTCTCTGCTGCAGCTGCCGTCATGTTGCCGTCACAGCATCAAGCAGCATGGATTGCACATGAGCCGTGCACATGCTGTGTTCCAATAAAGCTTTATTTACAAAGCAGGTAGGTGCAGGGGGCCCAGGCTTGCCTGTGGACCGGGGTGCAGAGCACTGACGGGGAGAATAAGTCTCCTGGGAAGAGAGGAAGGAAGGCTGCTCCCGGCAGAGGGGAGAGAACATGTGAAGGCAAAGAGCAGGAAAGCAGAAGGCGTGGGACCAACTTGGGTTATCAGCGTCGCTGTCTGGCAATGACAGAGAATGACAGGGACAAACTCGATTGGAGACTCAGTATGAACGGGCATGGGGCTGCATTCTTGCCATGAGTTCTCATTTCCTTCTTGCTGTGCGAGCTGGCAGGGCTGTCGCTCCCCTCCTGGTGCATGCGGAGACCAGCTCACAAGGACAGACGTGTGTGAGGGTCTCAGGGCCGCCCGGGGCAGGAACTCGGACCGCATCCGGGAAGCTGGTATGACCCGCTCAGCCCTTCTCCTCTGCGTCTGTCATCAACTCAACATCAGTGGATGTGTAACTGTGTTTGCTTTTGTTTTACAAAAAGATTCAATTTGTTGACTTAGCCCAGTGGCCCTCTGAACGGCTGACTGAGACAGACGGTTCTCGTGGGTTTCTCCTGGGGCTAGTTTGTGAGAGAGAAGAGACACAGAGGGAGATACTTGAATTTCCCAGGGATATTGGTTTGGAAGAGATAAACGAAGAACATTTCTATTCATCTTAGAAGTGATGGCGATGTGTGTCATGTCTCTGCCCGCGGAGATGGAGAAAGCCCAGGCACAGATCTTCAAGCGGGAATATGAATTTAGACGGCATTTGGAGAAAACCGATAAACACGCCGCCCACAACTGGATGGAACCTGCCTGTGAAAATCTCTTTGTGGCCCATAAATGGTGCAGTACAATTTGAAATTACAGAGATAAGTGGACTAAGTCTAATGGAATATTGAAAATACACAACACACCAGCGAGAAAATCATTTTCTTTAGCAAAAGTTTCCATTTTTCAGAATGTTATCAGGACGTTAGAGGTGTCTTGACAGCTCACAGTCACCCCTGGAATAAAGAAATGATAACAGAGAAGGGCCGCAGGAGCCGTGAGATCCTGCCTGGAATTCTGTACAGAAAGAAGGAGAGCCGGGGGGCAGGACGGACGCCGGCGTCCACACACACTTCGATTTTCACCTGCACCTGCTCACCGACGCAGGCTTTCCAACCAAAGAGCAGCTGGCTGCCACCCCCCTGCGAAGACGGGTACTTTGATGAAGTATGTCTGTCTGTGTGTGTGTTTGCCTCGGGGAAAATGCAGAGAACTAAGTGAGAACAATTCTGTTTATCAAAGGTTTTTCAGCGTAACAGTTAGATAGGAAAACCATTGTTTTCCCAGAGCTTGAAATTTCATATGAGCTCCCCCTGGGAATCTTTAGGGCAGACAGAAGGATGCCAGCTTCTCATTTTGCCACATAAGCATGTTTTACAAAGCGCGTCCAACCTCACTGTTACCTTCTCATGGAAGAAAGGATAGTTCACACACTTGCTCAAACACGCCCCTCACACACATACTCACATGCTCACACACAAGTGTTCACACTCACATGGAAGGAGGCAGGTCATAACCTCAGAGTGAACAAAATGAAATAAATTCAGCCGTATGAGCCGATCACCGTGCAAATCTTGTTAAGGAGCAGTAAAAATTGATATAGATAAGTATCACATAACATACTATAAGACACTAAGAATAAAATGTTTTAACTGTCATAGGAGAATAGTGTCCCAAATAAAAAGGAGGAAGGGGTTAAGAATACCTAGAATACTAACGATTGGAACCTGAGTGTTTAATAAGAAATCAGATCAAAGCCACATTAGCCAAGGACCCAGACCCATAGATCGGGGGGGTCTGTCTTGGACCCCAAAGGGTGCTAATAATGCCCCTACCCCACGGGTTTGTTCCCAGGTGTTTCCGGGACATGATTTTCCTCAGGAAGTGTGAGTGAGCCCTGGGAACTACTCAGAAGAGGAAAAAGGAAGCAAGCAGATGCTCTGGGAAGACGTGCATTCCCCAGGAACATGCATCAGCACTGACCTAGATTGCTGTGCGAGCGTGTCCCGAGAGTGTCAGCACTGCCTGGAGGCTCTTAGAAGAGTTAACGCTCCAGTCCCTCCTGGCCTCGGACCAGAAGGTCGGGACCCACATCTGCTTTTCAACAAGCCTGCAAGTGATGCCCACCCACTGATATCTGAAGACCACTGATCAGCCCACTGGGCATTTCAACCCTGATCCTGAAAAGTCTCCTAAATCCAGAACATATTTCACAGTTTGGACAAAATGAAGGAAGAAAGAAAAGCACAGTCTCCTTGGGTTAAACCTCATTTTAAGCTGCAAGATTGTGCCAGTAAAACAATCCAAGAATTATCTTTGAGCCGCTAATGCCTGCTAGCACCCTGAGGAAACAGATTTTGAATCAAGGGAAATTGAACTGGATTTCTGTTTTTCCAAGTGGCAAGGCCTCAAGCAAAGGTAAAAGGTCAGGTGTGCGTGACCCAGCCCCACGACTGCTCGCCCAGACACTGAGCAGAGGACGCCGCAGAAGACAGTGTGTTCCAAAGACCGGAGCCTGACGGATGGTCGGTGACGGAGGGTGATGAGAAGCTTCTCCGTGGAGTTGGAGACAAACACCATCAGGGACAGGCTTGCCCACCCCTCTCCAGTCCCACACAGTGACAGACTTAGACGTAGCAGGGAAGCCAAGAGCAGAGATGCTAAGACGATGGATTTGGGTGAGAAAGTGGCCGATGTCAAAGAGGATCTGTGGGAGGTCCCAAGTTCTCATGGAGTGGAAGGCACCGACTTTAGAGTAAGCATTTCGTGTGCAGTGCAGGACGACCCCCGGCTTCGAGCATCTGCAGCCATCTCCTGTGCTTAAAAGTGTGGCAGGCTCTGCTCTCAGTGCCCAACATTGATTTATGTGTATTCAGTGCTGATTTCCACCCACTAAGAATGATGGGAGTAAAGCCATGTCTATGAATGCCATGTTCATTTTATGTAAGGGCGCAAGCAGTGGCCCCCCCCAAGTTCACATCAAGCCAGAGCCTCAGCCTACAGCCTTATCTGTCAATAAGGGCTTGGGCTGGGTCACTGGGGTCATACTGAATTAGGATAACCCCAAATCCAATATGGCTGGTGGTGTCCTCAAGAGAAGACATAGAGAAGACACGCAGAGAGGCTGCGTGAAGATGGCAGTAGAGAATGCAGTGATGTGAACCAGAGAAGGACACCAAGGTTGTTGCCATCCCTCAGAAGCCACGAGAAGAGCCTGGAGTAGATTCTCCCTCAGAACCCCCAGAAAGAACCAACCACACAAGCAGCTTGATTTCCAACTCTGGCCCCCCCAGAAGTGAGAGGATCCATGTTAGTAGTTTAACCACCCAGTTTGGTTGCCAGCATTCATGCACCCCTCCTCAGATGGGGAAGCGTGGGTTGGAAGAGGTCATCCTGCCAGGCCCACACAGCCCCCTTGCTCCCAGTGAGTGGCGCCATGTTGCTGGGCTCTGTCTCCCGAAGAAAGAGTCTGCACATGAGACGTCAGAACGCAGCTGAGTGGCTGGCCTGAATTACCTTTAAGGAGTCTCCTAACCCACACAAAGCCTCTTTGATTAGAGAGCTTCGAAACAACTGCTAACAAAATTCATTTACACGGCATCTCCTACTTCAGCATCGCTCTTTTCTTTGCGGCGATGGCAGTGATCACGTTTTTTATGGACTCAGAACAATAATATCAGGACTGGCTCTTATTTCAGATATCTGCATGCATTTGGTCTTTTCAGTGACACCACTGAAGAGATTTGTGTAATCAGCAGAGAAGCTCGAGCCTGTGTTGTAATTTCCCTCGATACCAGCTAGAAAGAGACACCGGTCTCCATTTGCCGGGTGAATGATAGAAAATTGCCGGAACTGTCAAAGTTTCCAGTGTTAAAAGGCAATGCAAAATTTCTCAAGTGCTTGGAATTTCTAGATGTCACAATAAAGATATTACCAAAATATGAAAACCAGGGTTTTATAAGCAGAGGGGGAAAAGAATACAGCCTTTTTCCAGAAGCCACAATAATTGGTGGCTTGCATGGGGGAAAAAAGACACCAAGCAAAACATTCACTTTGTTTAGAAATAAAATAAATTAATGGCTGCTTGTTATAATGTATTCATGTATGATTCCATAGCATCTATTTATATGGCCAGGAAAGAAAGGAAAAGCTGATATATGGGCATAATATTAGCTGGTTAGCCAAGTTCTTTATTTTTCTAGTCCAACCCAGAAAAGTTATCCCCAAATGGCTCCTTGTGATTCCTTCAACATCTTGGTTTTCCAAGACCCAGCCCAGAGTATGTGCAGAGGGGTGGGTAGAATGGTCCCTCCTGGTATTCTGCAGTGTTTGAAATGTTTCTTTAGAGAACTAAAGAAGAGGAAGTTGAAACTATTCAGTAGGGAGATGGTTTGGCAAGCTCTGTTCTGAGGGCCTCTTCTCATCCGAGGTGGAAGCAAGCTATAATTTTGAGATCTCGGGCCAGGCTTTTGTGACATTCTCTTTATGAACACTTCATGAATTCCTAGCCCATAAGAACAGTGCCAACCTCACAGCAAGCTCATCTATGAGGCAAAATCAAGAAGCTACGGCTGATTTTATTTCACATTTTTAAAATGGAACTAAATTTTGCAGAAAGCAATTTGTGGGGAATCTTTTTTTTTATTTTTCAGCTTGCAAGTAGCTTTTTAGCTATTTTTATCCTTCAGCAGTCACCTAACAATAAAAAATTTTCAAAATGAATTCATTTTGACCAGTCTTTTGAAACAAAAATTACCACTCGATCCTACTTGATCTAATGCAGCCGTCTCTGGATTTTTCTATTTTCTTTTCATTGACTAAATTGGACACGTAGCATCGTGGAAACGTAAGGTGCACAGCTCAGCACTGCGATGCACCTGTGTATTGTGACATGGTTGCTGTCATTGTGGGGAACAAATCTTTACAGGAGGGAGAGTTATGGACCATCTCAAAAGCAAGTCCTCTCAATCCAGGGATTGTCACATGAGCGCTTGCTTCCTCCCGTGGAGGAGAGTGGCGATGAATTATTCTCCCTCATGTTCATGAAGGCAGATGATGTTTGTTGATCAGGAGAGATTTCTTAGGCACCTACTCTTTTCCAGGTATAGTGTTTGGAAATAAGGGCACCACGGTAGATAAGTCAGCTGCAACCCTGCCATTGTGGATCTTATAGTTTAGCAGAGAAGCCCTTGAACAGGAGAGGCGGAGATTCTGAGTGTTACCAGGGCAAGTTTGGGTGCATCGGCATATCCAGAGTGGATCCTCACCTAACTGGGGGAATCAAGGAGTACTTTCTGGAAGAAGAGGTACTTATTTTATGACTATGATTATTAGGAAAAGGAAACAAGGTAAAAGCATAGGGTTTGAAGCAACAATATTACTGGCAGAGGGACCTGGGAGTGTAAGAAGCTGCAGATTAATTTATAGAACGGAAAGGAATCTGGATGCATCGACTGGTGTGCTTTCCTGGGTGAGTGTCTGGTAACTCTGACAAAGAGGATCCTGATGCAGTGATACCTTCAGGGTCACAGGCTGTGACCAGATCTTCACCGGACAGTCAGCGCTAGCAGCAGATGGCGCTCACAGGGGTCCTGGGCAGTGGGCTATATCAGCCTGTGAGTCACTCTAAGCAGCTCAGGAATGTGGCCTGGCCAAAAGAGACTCTTTAATAGTTTGTCAATCTCAGAGTAAAGTCAGTGCATTGGTCAGGCTGGACCAGATTACGATGCAATAACAAGTTAGCCCCAACATTTTAGTAGGCGGAACCCAACGACGGCTAACATGGGTCTGCAAGGGAGCTCTGCTCCACCTCGTCACCCAGGGACCAGCCTACTTGTGCTGCGTGGGGCGATGACCCTCTTTGCAGCTGTGTCAGAGGAAGGGGCGGAGGCGCTGGAGACCTGGGTTTCCACCCAGACGCGCCACTTGACATTGGCTTGAACCAGCCCTCTGGCCCCACCTAACTGAAAGGAGCTGATGTGAGGAGCACAAGAGAGTCACCGAGAAGATGCTCTTTCTGTCATAGATGGGATCTAAGAAGCAAGGTGAACTGGTTGAGAGACTTGGTAAGAGACAGTTCTGAGAGTCTATGGGGAGATGTTTGGGAATGAGAGAAGGTATGAATGGAGGAAATAGACAGTTTGGAGGTTTTATTTACCATTAATAATAATAATCAACTTGTCAATTACATTGACTGAGACATAAAGATGTCATAGACCTTCCCATTTATTCTTCGCAACCCTCTAAGGGGGATATATCTGCTATTTCCATTTTACAGATGAGGAAACTGGGTTCTAGAGCAGAGAAGTAGCTAAGCTCAGGCCTCACCGTTCGCCACAATGGAGTTAGGGTTCCTGGATGGGGTCCCCAGAGCCACTGAGCACTGCCATGGCCCTGCAGTGTGGCCTGGGAGCCTGCCGAGCCTGGAGGAAGGAGACCGAAGCTGAGAAGAGGTTGGGACGCTGGAGTCCCAGGTGGCGTGCTGAGGCTCGGAGGCAGCTACCACACAGGGACGGAAGGAGGACGCCCGGCATCTTACCCTGTCAAACGGGATGACGTTAGAAGGAGCGGTCACTGTTTCTCAGGCCAGCGTTAGAGCCCTGTGATGACCGAGGACATTTAGGAGGCAATCTGCAGCCCGTAGGCTCAAAGCAACCTCAGTTCAGAGCCTCCAGAACAGCCGAGGGGCCGCAGGAGTATTCCAGGTGCACAGCGAGAGCGATGCTTAAAAAACACAAACACTTTGATGAAAACGAATTTCATATCGCTTTTTTGCATTCCTCATTTGAGGGAATTTCAATGAGCTAACACAGATGACGCTTTAACTATAATACCTTGAAAATTAGACTAATCCAGTTACAAGTTTATAGACCCTATGATCTGCAGCCAGAGAAGTTGGCAAGAAAATGAATTAAAGTCATTTCTAAAATGTCCAAAGAGCTATTTAAAAAAAAAAAAAACTCCTTTATTGCATTTAAAACAGTCCAGGCAGAGACTGTGAAGGCAGAGCTCAAGCAGAGGCTCTGGAGCTGGCAGAGCAAGGACCCGATACAGAGTCCAGTCCCCTCCCTTTGATCGGCAAAAAGAATGAGAGTAACTAGAAAAGAAAACGAATTTCGTTTTCAGTGAGTTTACCAGAGAAGACTTTCACACGGTCTGAAAGGAGATGGGAGGTCCTCTGCAGCCCATGAGATTGAGAGAGAAGCGAAAACTTCCAGGTGAAAATAGGCGACAAGCAATAGTCAATAAAGGTTTGACATTCAGGACAAAGGAGAGCATAGAGGACTCAGACTCGGCACCTCCGGGATGCAAATGTACCGCAAACCTGCACGTGAAAGGACTGAGGATCAGGCGCTGCCCGGGCGCAGGGCAGCTGCGCGTCCGCGGGGTGTCACTGGATGCGCGTGTGCGGCACAGCCTCCTGGAAATCATGAGCCCGTATGCTTATGACCCAGCAATTTATCTCCTCAGCGTGTCCCTGAGAAAGTCACACACTGCATCGACCAACGCCACACATATGGATAGTTTCAGCTATTTTTCAATAATGTGCCAAACTGGAAACAGCAGAAATGTCTATTAACAGTAGGCTGGACTGTTGTAGGAAGGAAGGAAGACAGGAAGGAAGGGAAGGAGGAGAGGAAGGGTGCAAGCAAGCAAGGAAGGAAGGAAGGAAGGCAGGAGTGAAAGTAGAAAGATGGATGGATGGATGGACAGGTGGATGGATGGATGGACGGGTGGATGGATGGATGGAACTGAATCGGGAAGTAACGAGAACGTGTGAAATACACACTACATGAATGACACTCGTGGGTTCGGTGTTGAACATACTTCATACAATTCCATCTCTATCAAGTTGAAGAAAAGATGAAACACTTCCATGGCAGGAGAAGCTAGAACAGTGGCTGCCGCGGGAGGCATGGAAGGTGGAGGGCTCGCTGCAGTGGGAGATGCCTCAGCCTGGTGCTTGTTCCAGAGACGGGTAGTAGCAGGGGCTGGAGGGTTTGTCCTGCAGGAGATACTGGGCTGTGTTCAATCTTGGACACCTTGAAGGATTTGCTTAAGCAAAGATACTCTGTGTCTCGATGTCGTCACCAACATCCAGCCGACAGATGGCATTGGAGTCAGGTTCTGTGAGCGTGTGGTCTTGCCAAAGTGTGTTTGCTGCGCCATTGCGGGTTCCGATGACGACGTCCCGTAAGCGGACAAGTGTGTGGAGGGGTCAATGGAGCGCTCGCAGGAACATGCCCCTCAGACTTCAGAGCCAGAAGGGAACTTGTCTGGCTTTGGAGGTGACCTGGTAGGGGCTGGAGGCCAAGGGCACCAGCTCGGAGGGTCACAGCACCGCCTCTGCCTCTGCCCTCAGCCCTGCCCAGCTCCGTCTTCCTCCAAAGGAGAAAACTCCCGGGAGATGTGGGGGCAAGCATGGGCCGACCCACGGGGGACGCTCCACAAGGAGCAGCTCTCCTGAAGTGCGACCTGCTTCAGGTCTGCAGGCGAGAACAGCCATCGCCAGCACCGCTGGACGATTAACACGAGAAGCCCGCGGTGGCAGGTGGCGCAGTGGAACTTCCTGTCCCACCACAGCTGTCACACGTCCCCGTCTTAACTCTGGACGGTCCGGAGCACGGCGCAAGACAGAAGGCAATGCGCCGTCTTACTTTTTATGTTTCCTTTGTGATTTTTGCAGAGCCAATGATGCCTCAGACCTGCTTTAATATCTACTTGGTTTTTTTCTGGCAACACATTTTCTTTTACTTCAGTAAACGCATCTAAGGAGGAAGCATGACATCAGCCCTGGACCACCGTCCATGGGGTTGGGAAATCCTTACTTTCCTAAAACACATCAAATTTCAGTGATCGCACGCGCTGCCTCATGGAATCGCTAGAGAAAGTATTTCTCACCCTGTTAGGGGGCTTTCAGGCTTGAAAACTTTGTGGTTTTGAATTATGGAATAATTGTCCGTCGTCTCCATGACTTCAAAGTTGTCAGAGAGAAGGTACTCTTTTCCCTTTGACATTAAAAACAGACAAAAATGGGGAAAAAATAATCATCTGGAAAATAGTGAAAAATCCCCGAATTCTTATGTTAATAGTCATAGTAACAGCCAGGGGACCCCGGTAGTTTCCTTAAACGCGTGGTGTCAACAGCCACGATAAAATCCCGGTAAAGAGGCCACTGTGAGAACTGAAGGACAAAACGGTCAAGGCCCCTTGAGAGGCATAAAGGGTTGGCAGAGTTTTACAGACATTGACGTGGTCGTTGGCGGACGCCACCGGGCGTTCAGGAAACCGGTCTAAACCGCGTGCGCACAGACCAGCCACGACGGGAAAGGCGAGTAATCCTCAGCCTCTTGATTTTCTGGCTGCAGAAGCAGACGGCCTGGCTGGCACCCGCTCTGCCGTTTGCCGTGGAACTTGAGTCTATCGGTCTCTTAGGTCTTGAATCGCTCCATCTTTGTTTAGGGCTAACATCCCTGCCCTCGGGGGTTCTTGAAGTTTAGAGGAGACTGTCCAGAAAATGGGGTTATTTTCCAAACGATTCTCTGAGAGTCGGCGCCCCCATGTGGCTGATGCAGCGGTAAGCCCATCGGTCATGACATCTCTGCACACGGTGGCCAGGCCACCTCCCTCCCAGGTGCGGCCCGCGCCTCCAGCTTCGCCTCGCGTAGAGGCCCCCCGTGCTGTGTGCCAGCGGCTCTTCCAGACGGGCCATTACGGTCGCCCCATCCAGCATGGGTCACGTCAGCGTCTTCCCTGCTATTTTTAAAGCCATTATTTATCCGACGGAGCGTGGCCTTCCGTCTTGTGCCAGGCTCCGGACGGTCCAGAGTTAAAATGGGCAGATGCGACAGCCATCATGGGGCAGAAAGTTCCACCACGCCACCTGCAACCACAAGTTTCTGGTGTTAATCACCCAGCAGTGCCGGCGAGGGCTGCTCTCACTTGCAGACCCGAAGCAGGTAATATTTCATGTTTAAAAATGTGACCATTTTTGAGTTACAGGAACACAGAAATGGTCTGTGACCAATAAATGTCTAGTTTTATACTGTTCAATAAATGAAAATAAAACAGCTCCACAAAGGAGCTGGCTGCCCAGCAGTAACACCGGGGAGCGTCGGTCAGTGGTGGGCGTCACCGAGTTCCCAGCCTCCGGCCTGTGTGGGTCTGTTCCCCCGACCCCCCAGCTCAGGCGGTGACAAATGGCATCGGGCTGGCCTGGCTTTCAGCCGCAGGCCAGTGACTTCTTCCAGGACTGCCCATGGAAGCCATCTGGCCCCACCTGGCAGTTCAGGCCCCTTCAACCCCAGCGACTTAATCAATGTCTCCCCAGCACTTTAGAGCTCGGCCTGGAACACACCCCCCTCTGGCCTCTGCAGCACAGCCCCGTGAGCCCCACGGAGGCCCTTTCAGACTCACAGGTGCCCTTCCCGCTGCCAGGAACCGTCTTCACTTCATCCTCACCTGGCCAACATGTAAACAACCTTCAAGTTCTGGCTGAAAAGTCGCTTTCCCAGGGAAACCCACCAGAACCCCTTACACGCTCTTCTAGCAATTTTCACCGGCGCTTGTCTCCCTGCGTGCCCCCCACACCGCGTCTAAGCAGAGACGTGTGGCCTCGCCCCCACACGCATGCTCGGACCGCGGGCGGCTGGCCCACGGGGGTGCTGGTGAGGAGTGGGTGAGCACAGGGGTGGGGAAGCCAGCTAGGCCGTCGGTCTTCATCTAACATCACACTCCATTCCTCTCGGACCTGGAGGCCGAGTCCGCTTCAGACTTTCTAAGCCCGAGCCCAGTGTCAGCTCTTTCCACTTCCCTCGACAGAACTCACGCGGCGCCCGAGATCCATGGTGTGACCCGCACCAGGACGGCCTGCCGTGTGTGCCCTTCCAAGTCCCCCTTCCTGAGCTGGGTCCAGAGACAGCCATGTGCTCCGTGGTGGGTCCTGGGTGTGGATCACTCTGTGCCCAGGCTGTGTGCTGAGTGCCAGCCCCTGGCAGCAGACTGGGACACTCCTGGCTCCTAGTCGAGTCCATGTCCACGTATCCATCCCCCACCGTCTCCATTTCCCCCAACCTGCCGCACTGTCGCCGGCCCTCAGTGAGCAGTGGGAGACAGAGGTCAGTCACCACACTCATTCCAGCTCTTCGGTCCCACACGACCTGGCTCTACTCCCATCAGAAATGACATCAGAGCCGGCCTCGGGTCCCTTCTCTGCCAAAGGCAGAGCCCTGGGCCACTCAGGGCGCATGATCCTCAGATCATAGATCTAATCACCTGCCTGGCCGCCCACCCACAGAAGGTGGGTGTTGTTTCAGGATATAATGGAGCAGACTCTCAGAGAGTTGAAACGTCACTGTATCTGACATGACCTTACCATTTAATAGGTTTGTGTTCATATTCCTGTGGCTTTGCATTATGTGGAGTTAAAAGAATGAATAATGTATCATTAGTAGAATAAATCAGCAGATAATATGCATGAGTAATCTGTTCACACCAGCCCTGGTGAAGGAGTAGGTAATAATTTGGTGTGTTGATACAGAAATAGACTTAAAGAGGCACAACCACGTGGCCTGCATGCCTTACAGCTGCAGCAGCAGAGCACACGTGACGCCAGCCGGTCCCGGGAGCGGACCATCGAGGGCTGGCTTCCGCGTCATGTCGCCCGCTCTTGCCGGCCGAGAGGCGCGGGCAAAGCTCTTCGTCCTCTGAGCGTCAAGCTTCTTGGATTTCACACGGGCCACGGCATTAGCCTTGCAACCCCGGAGGCTCAGCCGGGGACTGTGGACGGTTCAGTGAGCTGCAACTTGCACCTGCTCAGGGGGCGGCGAGGTCAGCACCCCCAGGCGGCCTTCTGGCCGTGTCCACTTGCACAAACGTTTACTCCTCGAGGCCCTGATCTTCTCATTGTTGAAGGGAAGTTGTTGGTCAGCAGCATGTGTCTTAGACCCAGATGGTAGCTTGCTTTGCATGAAAACTTCTCCTCCAGCATCCCCTGGAAACTCAGGGACAGTCTCCAACCAGCCCTTTCATATGCGCCCCTGCAGACCCATCACAGGGATTAACAGAATGGGCACCTGAGCCTCAGACAGCGCCCATCTGCCTCCTCGTCATGGTCACTTAGGGAAACTGTATCTCGAGCCTGTGGGTCAGGTGTATTAATTCATTTAACTTTAGGAGAAGCAGCATAAAAAAGCTCTAGAGCGAACTCATGATAAATATATAAAAACGTGTACGAAATGGGGGCTCTGTAACAGGCCTGAGGTGACACGGCTGAAAAGCAGTGGGTGAAGCTTGTTCGGCAGGCCCCTCAGACTCCAGTCTCCCCTTGTAGGTGACTGACGCGTGGCTGCACCGGCCGTGGTCCAGTCCTCCTTGATCAAGCGCAGCTGCTTTCCCCACCCAGTTAGCAGAAGAGTGGCCAGCACAGGGCCACGTCCCGATCCCCCGGGCCCAGGAATGCTCTCCCAAGCAGCGGCAGCATGCTGACGGGGGTGTGAGGATGGGGGGCTACCCTGGGTTGGCCAAGGGATCAGTCCAACCGAATGGCCCTTAAAATCAAAGACCCTTTCCAGGCTGGATCAGGAGAGATATGAGTGCTGAAGAAGAGAACCAGAGAGGACAGCATAGAAAGGACACAAGCCAGCAGTGCTTCCCCCCAGCAAAGCGGGGGGAAGGGGCCCAGACGTGGGGTGGACAGGGAGAGACAAGGACGTGGACCCGCCCTCCAGGGCCGGGGAGCCAGCCTGCTGCCGAGACCCTTGTGGACTTGCGCTCCAGGGCTGCTGGAGAGCGCGGGCAGGCTGTTCAAGCCACCGTGTTGGTGACCGCTGGTTGCGGCGGCCATGGGGAATACATGGCTTTCAAGCAGGGACCAAAAGCATCCAGGCCTGCTGCAGCCACGCCCTGAACGGTCAACAGAGGCTTCCCGAGTCAGGGCAGAGTGCTGGGGGCGCCGGATGGGGCTGGCGTGGGTTTTCTGAGCCGGGGCAGGCTGGGGGCTCTTCGTTCCATCCCCTGCACGGGGCCAGCTCTCAAACGGGGACACAGCGTGTGACCCAGATGGCAGCACTGGCCGCTGCTCCCAGTGGCACATTCCAGCCTCCTCTGCAGACACACTCACAGACGTGGCCAGAAGTCAGGGAGGCGCCCACAGAGAAGCCTGGAAGCAGACTTAACTCCCAAAGTTTCAGGTTCAAAAGGCTTTCCCAGCACCAGCCGGCTCCCGTTATCCCTTCCTCTAACACTCTGTCCGCACTGGGCAGGGGTGTGCAGGGGGAGTGGAACTTTTGGGGTCGTCCCCTCATTGTCTCAAAGCAGACCGAGTAGGAATTTGGAGGCAAAGCGAGTTTTCAGTATTACCTTCATGCAGCGCAAGGAAAAGTGAGGACGCTCAGCCATATTTGTTCCCGCGTCCGCCTGTAGAATATAGAGCTGCCCCGGTCACACTGAGTCTGCGTCCTCGTTCATAAGACGGGGCGATTCAATACCCCCGAGAGGACCCAGCGGGAAAATGCCCAGCCCACACCAGGCAGAGGGCACCAGTGAGCAACCCCGCCGTGCTCGACCCCACGGCAGTGACCATTAGGGTGACAGGGGCATGTGCCACGTCAAGTGCCTTGAGATCACGGCGCTCAGTATGAGACCAATATGGAACAAGGCTTTCGTTTTCTAAAGCTTTATTAAAGGACCAACAAGACGCCAAACAGTGTTATAACCAGAAGAAACAGTTCTCTCCTGGATGGACTCGGTGACTCACCCTTGGGCATAGATGGTCCCTTGGGCAGGACGAAGCTGTCCAGTTCCCACAGGACACACACTGAATCCGAACACCCACGGGAGGCCGCAGGGGCCCCACGGCACACAGTCAGCGCCGCCTACACACTCAAACTCGCAAAACTCCCTCATAACCTTCCTAATAGCTGTGATAACTAAACGTACTCCGCTTTAATAACAGTTTCATGCATGCCTTCTCCCTTAAATCTAAATAATGCCTCTGCTACTATTCCAAAAGGAGTACTCTCACTGGCTATTTGCCTTCATAAAGATGGGGAAGTTTTGGTTAATCACACTGTGAAGGGGAAAGTGTATTTAGAGAGATTTTAAATTGCAAAATTAAAAATGCAAACATGGAATGATTTTCGCATTAACGTCCTCTCCTTGGGGAAACATCTCCTGTTGCAGTAGGGCTGTCTAACTGAGCCGGTTACCCTTCTGCGGGGTTTACCGTGAAACGTCAGCTCCTCTGAGGCTCATTCTCAGGTGCTGACAAAGTGGCAGCTCCTAACGGACTCTTTGCAGAGGGGTCCTTGGTGGCAGCCCTCATGCTCACACGTGACTATGGCATAATTGGGTAAATACAAGAGTATCTGTTTCCAGATACCTAAACACTCAGATACCATTACACTGAACAGTTTTTAAAATCCTACTCACTGAGAAAGTGGGCTCTGCTGGACCTGCTGTTGTTTCCATCCTTGGGTCTCAGTCGTCCATTTATGACGCAGCATTGATCTCCGTTGAGAGAGAGATTGAGTAACGCACATTTCCCCAGGTCTTTCCTTCTTGTGTCACTCTCTACGGGGAAGGAACTGTTTCGTTAGCAGGAGTCGCCTTGAGAAATGTCCCGAGAGTGTTCATACTCAATTACTGATGGGGTGATTATATCTAAACCGGCTCGCCTGACTGGTGCACAGCGGACTCATCTGGGGGGAGATGGAAATCCCTGGTCAGAAGACAAGACAGAAGTCAGTCTCCAAAACTCCCCTCCCCGCGAGCCCCCTGCCTTTCTGGGAGCTCTGCTCATCTAGGTGAGCTCACCGTCCAGCCCACGTGGGGATCTCTGCCACCAGAGTGTAACTCCTCTCCCTGGTTGGCGTCCAGACTGAGTCCAGAGCACACGGACTGGAAGCCCCCTGCCGCCTCTCCCACACATGTCGGAAATCTGCATTAAAACTGTTCACAGGCATTGCCTTCTAACCAGTCACCCTACTTCTGGAAAGTGCGCCTTAAAAAAATAGTGACGACAGATGTACTAGGATGTCTATGGAAGCTCTGTTTTCTGTGGGTGCAGAAAATAAAGGGGAGGATGAAATCTGCCCCCCATATTATGCTCCATTACGTCCAACCTCTGAACTATTATGTGACTTTTAAAAATAACAGCTACTCTGTCTGATGTACTAGCCAAGAGCAATGTCTAAGGC
This sequence comes from Solenodon paradoxus, assembly GCA_004363575.1. Taxonomy (NCBI): domain Eukaryota; kingdom Metazoa; phylum Chordata; class Mammalia; order Eulipotyphla; family Solenodontidae; genus Solenodon; species Solenodon paradoxus. The sequence goes on from RJWH01002331.1 coordinate 243,068, forward strand.
TGGAGCAGAGAAATGTACGTGCTGGGGGGGTTTGTATAAGGAAATAAAAATTCCCTGTGGATGCTTTGTGGGACTCTGGAAGGAAAGTGAAAGACGGGGCTGACACCCACAGCTGCGGCCTTGAGTTGTATTAATGAAAACGGGACTAACAGAAACAAGCAAAGGGGAAAATCATGTGTGATCTATAACTACCCGTGAAAGTTCTCTCTATAAAATAACTATGCGGGGAAGAAATGAGCATGCAATTTTTTTAAAGATTAAGGAGAATGTCAACAAGCAAGCCGTGTATTTGATTATGTGATTATGGGACAGTACCCAGCGTCCTTGGATTCCTGTTACTCTAATGTTGCATTTCTAATAAGATAACATGACTAAAATCTCTGGTAAAGAGAACGTGGAAAAGTCAGGCTGAGCGAAGCAGCAGAGCAAAAGTTGCTTGGAGGTCGCCTGACAGGAGGCTGTGTCTGCCGGTGCCTGGAGCCCCCGCGGGGCTGGTGCCGCAGACACGGGGGCTGAGCGTCGTGTCCGAAGTCAGTCACCTGCCCTGCAGCCAGCTGCGCCCCAGCTTCTTGTCGCTGGCCCGTGGCCAGGTTCGTGGACTTGTAATGAGCGTTCGGGGGGAGTTCAGCTCAGTGCCATTCATGATCATGTGTAATAGGTTAAATACTTTCAATTAAATCTTAAGACAGTGAAGCTCTTGGTTGAGAAATACCATCAAATTGAGGGATCTGTAAAGCTGGCCTCCGTAGGGCTCCGTTGCTGGAATTTTATGGAGTCGAGCTGACCTTGTCTTAGTTTTACAAGTCTCATATTGGACGCATTCTTAAACACGGGGACGGCATTTCCGGCTGTGTCTGAAGTCGTCGTCACCTGAGTGTGAAGGCTAATGTCGTCGAGCTCTGGTCCAGGCAGCACTGCGGCCTCCCGCTAAACACCCCTGCCCCGCAATACTCCCACACCCTCGAGCACCCCGTGCACCCCTGCATTCCCTGAGCACCCCTGCACCCCCCCAATACTCCCACACCCTCGAGCACCCTGAGCACCCCTGCACCCCAG
>RJWH01002332.1:0-244023 GCA_004363575.1 Solenodon paradoxus
GGGTGCGGCTATTTTTGCTTAGCCAACTGATTCTTCACACAGGAAGGTATAGCTCAAGGATAACGGACTGTGAGAGAGGTGAGACTTGTAGACCCAGGACTCAGGAACTGCATGAGGGGGCTTCAGAAGAGATTAACAATCAGGATACCGAAACGCAGTTATCAGTCTAGCCTTAGAAAGGTAATTTGTTATCTCATGTAACCAAACTCAGGAAAGGACAGAATGAGCCAGGCACTCAAATGGCGTCGACACTTTTCCTTTATTTCTTTCTCGATCTTATTCTCTCAATTTTCTTCCTTGGAGCACAGAACTTGGGCACCCAGGTCTTTGGGTTTACATCCTTGTAGCTCAGAATCAAAGGTTAAAAACAAACGGAACAAACAAACCCGCACACCTTCTACCTGGGTAACGTTTATTAGCAGATTCTAAAATCAAGGAAAGATTTATAGGAAGCTTTATAATGAAGTCAGGCTAATAACCTGAATCCACCTGGTTCAGCCAGAATATCAAACTGAGATGCAAAAGAAGTACGCACTCTACCATGGCACCTCACATACTTTAAAATAACAGAAGCAGCATCTAATCAGGCCTTAAATTTAACTATAAAAATTTTAAAGGACAAGTTAAAAATTACTTAAAAGACATCATCAGTGAGAAATGACCCGAGTGTGAGAACTGTCACATTCCAGGGAGCAAATACCGGTTCCTCAGTTAAATCGACTGCAAGACGAGACCTGGAGTGGACAGGACCCTTGGAGATCAAAAGACCGAAGAGCCAGATAACCAAATACAATGGGGGACCGGACCTTGTGTGGGTACTTATGACAGTTCAACAATAAAAGCATATTTGAAACAATCAAGGAAATTTTAAGACTAAATGTTAGGTGATATTAAGAAATTACCTTAACTTTGCCAAGTGTGGTAATGGCTGGGTGATTACTTTTTTTTTTTTAAGTACTCATCAGAGGAAATTTAAGTGAGAAACAGCGTGATTTGATTGAAATGCATGGCGCTGGGCCGGCCCTCTGTTCATCCGGACTGGCCTCACTGACCGGGAGTCGCTTCTCGCGATTGCTCCGAGGGCGTCGCGCACGCCGGGCCGTCCGCCGGGCTCGCTGCTCCCGGCATGCACCGCTGGCAGAGCCCGACGGCTTAAGCCTCCGCAGACCCCGGCCCAGGATCCTTGCCGGCTGTGTTACCCAAGGTGCCCCTGGCTTACATTTGCATGCCCCACCCAACAGGTAAATCCCAAAGGTCCATCGCAGCCTAGCGACCATCGCATCAAACATGCGAACCTCGTGATGTGATTGCCTGGTGGCAAATTTGGCTAAACGTTCCAAGGATATCGAGAAAGTGTGATTTAGGTCACCGTAACTATGAGAGGTGAGTAGGCACTGTGTCTTATATAAGCGCTGGGCGACGCTGCCTTTCATAACTCAACATAGGAACAATAGCGAGGTTAGGTAATCCTAGATAACACACATTCGTAAAGTGTTCTTGAGAAAACAGTGAATTAGAATAATCGTTGGTTGCAAGCCTAAAACTGGCAGATTAAGTGGAAACGAAGGTCACACCTGAAACTGCAAATTAGCAACGTTGGTATGTATCTCCGAAATAATGAATCAACTGAGATTTCCTTAGAACTTTTAGTCGATTTATATAGTTTTGTCTTTCTCAACACAAACTCCAGACACCCAAGTGGATTGGTTCTGTTCACTAAAAGACTGCTGGGCACGATTGATGTGTCCTTACCAAATCATTTCTAACTCCTTAAATTATTGCTAAATTAATCTTTTCTCATTAGCATTAGTGCACATTTCTTGAATCTATTTCGTGATATTATTCGGTGGCTTAGACCTAACTGCACTTAAGACTGCAGCTGCACAAAAGCAGTAATTGTAACTAATGGATGGTTATTTCAAAACGAAATAAAAGTTGACCTGGGCCTATGGATCCTAGAAGGTTCTACGACCTTTCTGAAACATGTGCCAACTGAATCAGTGGACAAGCAGATCAGTGAAAGATCTATTTTCATTTGTCTGAGACAGATTTTCATCTGGCTTCTAAGTATGCTGATCATATTTCCCTGAGACAAAACGGAATGGTGCTTTAGGGCCCCCTCAACAGACTGGGCCACGTGCAACTCAACTTCCACTTTTGCCCCACATCACAGACAACCCTTGTTTATTAAAAATGGGACAAAATTGATGATCAGGAAATATGAAAACAAACGGTACTGTGTTGTTTTAAAAAGTAGGTATGATCAGGTTACATCTAAGAAACTCTCAGAATTGCCCCTTTGTCTAAATCGGACGGGAAAAATAGTTCAGTTCGTTGCCCAAACCAAAACCAGGTATTAATCAACGAAGTCTACTACTCTCTGCAGTGTAATATATTTGAAACCATAGCAGTCACGCAGATGCCAGTAGCCGGTCACGGAAGGATAGACCCTACAGATCTCAGTCCTGTGCAAAATGAGCAAATAGGGAGAGGAAGGATTGGGATAAGGAGGTAGACTTCAAAGGCAATCTCTCCAAACAGAACTGGTTTTCATCAATTCTTAAGTGAAAACGAGGGGTGGCAGATGCAGAGTAAACGTGTCTTCCTTGCGCAGAGGCCGTCCTATATCTCGTCTATGGGACCCAAGTTTAGTATACGTGCTGTCAAAGAAAACACAAACAGGTATCTGCTCAGGCTGAATATAAGGCACGGCAGACTCTCACCTCTCACACTCACGGTGACCTAAGTGAACACTTCCTTGGCATCCTTGGAATGTTTAGCCAAATTTGACACCAAGGAACTACATCACGAGGTTTGGTACCCGGGTGGCCGCCGGGTCGCGGTGGACCCTTGGGATTTACCTGTCGGGTGGAGCATGTAAATGTAAGCCAGGGGCACCTTGGGTAACACAGCCGGCACGGATCCCGGGCCGGGGTCTGCGGCGGCTCAGGCCGTAGCGCTCTGCCTGCGGTGCATGCCGGGAGCAGCGAGCCCGGCGGACCGCCCAGCGCTTGCAATGCGCTCCTGGCGTGGTGAGGGAGGAGACTCGCGGTTGGTGAGGCCAGCGGTGGTAAACACAGTGCTGGGCCTGGTCGACTGAGGCGCCTTTGGTCGCCTGCTATTGAACAGGCCTCTCCTTGAATCTACGTGAGGGCTTGTGAATCGGTTGGCCTTCTGGGTCACCAGAGCCCTGGATTTAGCACTAGTCCTCCCAGTAAAATATTGAAAGTGTCTTTGATATTTCACCAGAAATAGAAGGGGCTTATATCAATTTCAGAACGCGTTGCTGAAATGAGCTGTGAGCCCAGAACTCCCGGAGAATCTCCCCAAGAGCTCTCCACTTAGTTATGAGACGTCAGCAGGGCACCCTTAGGTGGCCTGGGGCTCTGAGTCTCCCCCAAACGTCTGGGCCCTCTGTCCTTTCTGCTCAGGCGCCAGAGGAGTTGAGGGTGAAGACGCAGAGGGTGACCACACCCTTCACAGGTGTCTTCTTGCTAGGCGTCCAACCGACCAGAACACTGAAGAAAAAGGTGAAGCTCACCTATTTGGTCTAAAAGATGGATTTGAGGAATTACATTATTTGCTTAAAATTAAATTGGAGATTCATTTTTTATTGTAATTACTCTACACATTAAAATAACTATGTATAGGTTCCCCATTCCTTAGGTATGTATTAACACAGCATGCCCTCCGCCAAAGCACCAAGTGTTCTTTACCATTGTCCAGTGGACTCCACCACCATTTGCCCCCGCCCGCCATATTCCCTATTAGTAACCTTGGTTCTGTTGCAAGTATTCAAGAATTGGTTTTGTTTCATCTGTTCCTTTGTTTAGTCTATTCACATTACACCTATGTGTGAGATGATTTGGCATCTATCTTCTTTCAACTTACCTCACTTAGTATGATCCCCTCTAGTTCCATCCATGTTAATTCAAATGACAAGGTTTCATCTCTTCTTAGGGCTGTGTGGTACTCCATTGTATATATGTACCACATCGTCTTTATCCATTCATCTGATGATGGGCGCTTAAGTAATTTCCAGTTCTTAGTTACTGTGAATAGGGCTGTAAGAAACATAAATCTCTGCGAGTGGGTTATTTTGTATCTTTCGGGTAGATGTCCAGAAGCTGAATAATGGGATCATATGGGATTTCCATCTTCAATTTTTTTTGAGGAATCTCCAAATTGTTTTCCACAGGGTCACACCAATTTGCACTCCCACCCATAGTGCAAAAGTGTTCCCATTTTTCCACATCCTCGCCAGCATTTGTTTCCAGACTTTTGGATAATAGCCTGTCTCAGGTGTAAGGTGATACCTCATTGTTGTTTTAATTTGCGTTTCCCTGATAGCCAGAGAGTAGGAACATCTTTTCATGTGCCTGTTGGCCATCTATATATCCTCTTCAGAAAAGTGTCTCTTGAATTGAATCTTTTCATGCCTCCTTATACTTTCCTGTACCCCAACTCTAGCCCTGTTATAATGCAAACATGCAGGACAGACTTACTTGCAAAACATACTAGAATGTTCCTGTTAAATATTCTGATATTTAACTACTGTAAAATCCATACTGCTCAAGTCATAGATTTGTGTATTGTGAAATGAGGGCCCAAGGTCATCCTGACCTTTCCTGTTGAAGTAGTTCATACACCAAAGAGAAGGGCATACATTCGCTTGCACTGTGTTAAAATGATACCCCAAATAAGGAATATGACTTTTATAGAATAAATGGAGCTTTATTTCTTTTCCTTCTTCCTATGGTCATCTAAACAAAAACAAAATATTTTGAAGTAAAAACCTAGAGATCAGTAATTTTGAGAAGTTTTAAAATTGGTACTCAATTTTCTAAGATGCAAAATAGCCAGGATGAGCAACTGAATAAAATAAATAAAAATGCTTCCTCCTCTCTCTCTCTTCCTGCCTGCCTGCCTGCCTGCTTGCCTTTGTTACTGATTGCACCTTTCCTTTTAAAAGGGGGTGGGGGGGGCAAAGTTTATGGTATTAAAACAAAAATAAAAAACAGAAAGCCCACAAGGATCATTGTTAACCCTACCAGGTCTATGGTTATTTTTGTTCCACAGCTTTTGGAAAGTAATAGAAACAGTGCTTTCCTCTGTCCCCACCCCCTCAAAAACGGGTGAAAGTGACATGCCTCTTGAATTAAAATGTGCCAGTTAAAAATAAAATATGATCTGTTTCTTCTAATTAACTCTTTCCAATATGCCATTTTTAACCTCAAAGCTATTAAGAAATTGTAAGTTGGTTCATTTGGTGGGTCAGGCGCTAAGCCTGCTGCTGGGGCATAGATGATGTATAAAGTCTAAGGAACTGGGTTCAAGACCTGGGTGGAGTGGAACAACCAAAACCAAGTGCATCTCTTCCTCAAAATGCTTCTTCCTCCTCTCCGTACTCTATTTTTTTTTAAAAAAAAAGGAAATTGTAAATTGATGTTCAATTTTATGTTTTAAAGAAATATCAAAACCCTTTCATGTTCTTTCTCTTTAGAAATTTTATAACCAGATTAAAGGATATACGATTAGAAGGATAATCAGAGTTCCAGGTAATGAAGTTTATATCTTTTAAAAGTTGTACCTTCTTCACTTGGGCTATACTCCTGGATCACCTCTTTTAAACCCTCTATATTCAGAAAATGAGAGAAAATGTTCGCTACACATGGGGGGAAACAATCGGAGACGGACAGAACAAATCTTTTGATCTTGGGGTAAAATATCTCTATAATGGCTTTAAATTATCATCTGTACAAAGAAGAAGCATGAAAGCATAATTTTAGGGTCATAGCACCATTCAACAATGTACTTAAAGAGGGAGAGCAGAATTTCTCACAGGTATTTATATATGACTCTTTTAAAGCAAAAATTTCTCACCAGACCTCCAATACTGCTGACATTATATCGTGCTATTATTTGTATAAACATAAACTAGGTGTAAATTTCTTATTCTTAGAGCTGTTATAAACTCTAAAATCAAAGCAGTTTTACAAATTAGATAAAAAACTACAAATCAATACAATTCAAATTACTAACATTATTTTATTCTAGTTGATTTGCTTGACTGAAACTAAATCACCATTGTTGGGTTTCACTGTGGAAAGATGTAGCCTTGGCTTCCGTTCTATACTTTAATCTGACTCTGTGTTTTAACTAATGCTGAGAATAACAACATAAGTATGTTAAAAAAAATTGAAATGTTTTTACTATCAAATTATACAGATACTAGAACAGACATTTTATCATACTTTAACATTTTGAAATTAGGACATAACACACTATAAATGAGGTCTGCAAGCCTATGAAATAGGTAGTTCAGGAAAATCAGGACTCATATTTAACACTCTGCCAGTGAGCAATATATTGAATTGAATGCTATTTATTAGTTTATAATGCTATAACACCAGATTTATTTCAACATAGGGTTAGCATAACAATATAACTGAATCATCATTAAGCATATATGTAATCAAATTTTGCTGAAATTTGGAATAAGAAATTATGCATCTAAAATTAGTTTTAAATTCTTAGAGATATTGTAAAACTATTGTTCTTTTTTTGCTTTTAGCCCTAAGCATATAGGTTGTCGATAGTAAAGAGGAAACAAGGTTTCTCATAGTATTTTGTTTCTCTCTGCTTGGGACTCTATTTGGCCAACATTACAACAATTATTGGCAAAAAATAAAAGCATTAATAGAGAGTCTGTATAATCAAAAAGTTCCTCCCCCTAATCCCCACCCCAAGGAGACAGGTTCCTACAGGGAAACAAGTCTAACACAGGCATCAAAGCTTTTGTGATTTTTTTTCAAACAAGTTCAGCATATTTGCTATGAGTAAAGCTTGAGAATGCAGAATTTTACAAAAGCAATTTAGTAGATAGTGAAAGTGACTCATTTACACCATTTTTAAATTGATCATAAATCAGATTTTATTGTTATTGCTTCCTCTCTGTTTTCAATTTAGAATATTTAAATTATCATTAAATCTTTATTTGTGTAGAATGTCCTGAAAGCATTTGGCTTTCACTTGTGCAGTATATCTTTTATATTATTCACTCTGCCTCTGCTCATTTCTCTTTAGCCCCTACAAAATAGTACATTACTCAGTGGCATGTCATTTTCATGCTGTGTCTCAAGAGTATTGATTTATTTACAACATAAGAAATAAAGTCTCAGTCATTGAAAATACTTATTTACAAGTCTATTAACACTAGAAAATATAAATTTTGCCTTCATAAACAATATAAGCATAATGGCAGACACTATTGCTGTCATTTAGACAATAGAACACACCAATGTAATAGCATCTAGTTATGCACATTGTCACACTGATGGTCTCAAGATGAAATGACAAAAACTCCAAGAGTTTCTAGACTCCAGTTTGAAAAACACTGCCTAGGCTGATACAGAAAAATCTAATTTCTTGAGTTTGTATAGCTTTATATATGTTCTTGTCTTGAGAGAGCAATTCAAGAATTATAAATAGAAAAGGAGGGAATAATATTTATTGAGCACCAATTACTCAACAGGCATTTTATATATAAGATTGCATTTAATATTTGCAATAATTCTGAGAGGTACTTATTATACCATTTTACATATGAGAAAAATGATGTTCAAAGGAATTATCTGCTTCACTTAAATACACATAGATAATAAAACTGTTCGAGGGAGAGATAGCATTTAAACTCAGGATCCTCAGACTCCAAATCTATGCTATTTCTATTATACTATGAATTTAGCTTCATATTAGAGATTTCCAAACATAGCTCTTAACAGTAAAATTCATATGAACTTGAAATTTGGGGGCAATCGATACATAGAACTGAAGGTTAAAAACTTCAGTCAACTCTAGATGCTCTGTTTCAAAATTATGAAAAAAAATATTCAGCCTAAGAGCAGCTCACTTCTGTTGTCTAAAATGCTTCTGGGCAACCTTTTTTTAGATTACTGAAGTTTGCTTAAGGAATAAAAAATAATTTAATTGTAGTCAGTAAAAGACCTGAAAGTATAAAAAAATACAAATATTGACACAAGCCAGGGCAACTGTGTCCATCTCTTCCCACCATTAAAATAACTGATTTAGAAATGACTTTAGAGTTCTGTTCTTGAATACAAAATAGAAAATAACAGTTTTTTAAAAATAATTGAATAAAAAAGTAATAATTACATGTATGGTTTATCAACCTCAGACTTGTGTTTTAGGTAATAAACTTTTATTTTCACTGAAGAAAGTAATTTTCATTAAAGGATTCTAGTAGGGTTACATAGAGTTCTACCATTTCTGAGAGCTCCTAAAAAAGTAGGTAAAATTCAATATTTAAATTACACAAAATTATTTAGAGATGGAGATTCCAAAAGAAAACATAGGATACTATTTTTGCTACCTTAGGGACAATGAAAATTTCTAGGATATGATACAGAAAACAGAAACCCTTAATAATTGATAAATGGACTTCACCAAAATTAAAAACTGCTGCTCATGAAAAGACACATTTTTTTTAAAAAAAAGGCAGTTCAGAGATAGGAAAAAATATTCAGGAAAATTTCATAATAAAATATCAGAAAAAAAAGGCCTGCTTCTATAATAAATCAGGAATCCTTATAACTCAATAATAATAACAAAAACAACAACAACAGCAGCAAATGGGCAAAATGATTAAACAGACACTTCACATACACACACCCACACACACAGACACAAAGATATACAAATGACCGATAAGCGATTAAAAGGATCTTCAGTATTATTAATTACTGGAGAACTGCTAGTTACTGTATATAAATACTATTACAAACCCACTAGAATGGTAAGATCTAAACTATTGACAATCCCAAATACTGGCAATTATGTGGAACAATACCCATACATGGTTGGTGGGATTGTAAAATGGCACAACATTTGGAGAACTGCTTAGCAGTTACTTACAAATGTACTGTGACCCATCAATTCCACTTCTACATGTTTGTTCAGTAGAAATTAATAAACACATCCAAACACATTTACATAAGATAGTTTATAACTGCTTTATTAATAATAGTTCCAAACCAGAAATGATCCCAATGTCTAACAAGAAAATGGACAACTTGTGGTATATTAAGACAATGGAATACTACTCAACAATAAGAAGAGCACATTACTAATGTGCACAACAGCCTGGATAAATTGCATAGGCAAACTGCACAAAATAAAGTGAACATAAAAGAGTACATATTGTATGATTTCATTCATATAAAGTTCAACAAGCAAAGTTAAACTAATATTGACAGAAATCAAAATAGCAGTTTATTAGGAGGGAGGGGGAAATGTGGATTGACTAGAAGAGACAGGGGAACTTTCTGGAATAACGTTCTGTATCTTAATCAATGTGTAAGTTATATGGGTGTATCCATTTGCCAAAATAAATCAACTATACACCTGAGGTGTGTAACATCGTACCATACTGCAATAAAAAAACGTGCTTAAATAAAAAGTATCAAAAACAAATCGTTGCTGAATCTAATGCTAGAAAGTTTTCTGTTTCTAATGCACCATAGTTTCTAGAAATATGCTCTACCCATATTCTTTCACTAAATATATATTGGTCCCCTCTAATAACAAAGCAAGTTATTTAGTAAGGATGGTAGACATTGCCATGGTGAAGACTTTAGTTTAATTGAGTTGGGAAATATACTTTTGAAGTAGTATACTTAATATTTTTCAATTTACATTAATTCCTTATTTTGATAAATGTTTATTGAATACTAGTATTTCTGGGCAATGCTCTAGCCATAGGGGCACAGTGTTGACTGAGACACTATACTCTTATCTCTAGGAGTTTTACTTGAGTGTGTAAGATACAGAAAATGAAAAGTATACAAATAAATAAGTGAAAGTTTCAGATAATGCTAAATGCAATGAAGAAAATGAAATACTTAACCACATTTTACTCATTTATGAAAAGGGGTATGCAAATCACATATTTGCATGTCAAATTACCTGTCATATTTTGCTCCATTATGATTTCAAAGATAAGTTATCAAATACTTTTGGTCTTACTATATGATAAAAATACACTTTGAAAACATGTGAACATAAAGCTGTATTTGACCAGTTCACATTTACGTATATTTTATTTTCTCACACACTCTTTCAAAAAAAACAGACTGACAATTCTCCACATCATTACACACTAAGAGCATATGAAGTGTGCATTCAGGTAAAGCTTACCACAACGTTAAGATCCATCACCATCACTCAGTTTCACAGGGAACTCTCACTTTCATTTCCAGATTTGAATATTTAAGGAGCCATACTGCTAAGAGATGAGATTTTAAAAATTTGCTAGCTTGAAATGACCCCCGAAATATCAAATTACATACCAACTGCTTGTTCATCATATTACTCATGATATAGAAGGTAAAAATCTTAGACTCTAAAATCTATTAACACATAGAACACTGGAATTGTTCAGCTTATACAGTTCATCCACCCAATTTTACCAGTTTAAGCATCTGTTATGACATAAGAATATTGTTTCTAATATTACAAATTTTATTTTGGTTCTCATCAGTGGAGGAACAGAAAGAGATTCTAGCCATTGGTGCTCTACTTTGCTCAACATTGATGAAAGGCTATAATTGTAGTAGTCTCAACAGTGGCAGATGGACCTTGACCATAAAACCAGCTTTTTCAAAGACAGGTGGAAGCCAAAATGTGGATATTATTTCCTATGATTTCAGTTTCTACAGTGAATTTTACCACTTTGAGAAATGATGTTACCTTTCATCAACAAACCCTATCAGCACTTTAGGGGAAAACAACAGACAACAAGCACTTCTAGTCATCACTTGCTTGGAAAGAGAGACCCTGTCAGGAGGCGGTGTGGTCTGCCCAAGAGCTTACTGGCAGAAGTGAAATTAACTAAAGAGCACAGAATTGACCATTTTGATCTAACTTTTTAGCATACTCTCTCTGCCACCTAATCCATACTGACAATCAGTTGAGTCTTCACGTGATGAAAATCTATATTCATTTTACCTTGCAAAATAATGATGACAGTGATGATAGCTCTTGAGAAACCACGGAGCAGATTCAAGTGCATGCAAGCAATTAAAGAGAAGGGCAACTGGGGCTGAACAAAAAGAAAACTAAGAGTCAGAAGGATAATTTTATAAATAGTAATGGAAGCGAAAATGAAAAATAATTGAATGGAATGAAATAGGCCTCTACAATTTATACAAAGAGACTGAGGTGCTGGTTTTGTTAGTTTGCTTTCATGAAAATATATCCAAGATGTTGGTACTCATGTGAATAATAAGATTCAATTATTTTTTATTTTTTATTTTTATATTTTAAAGACAGAGTTTGAGGCTGAAGGCAAAATCAGCAAAATGCCTATTGATCAAATCTTGCCCCATACCTCCCAGCTGAAGTATTTTACACTCTGGGCTAAGAAAATAATTTCAAATCACCCTTGGATGACATACACAATGGTATCTGAAGTCATCTTAAAATGTTTTATCCTCCTTCCTCCTTTCTCATCACTTTGAGACACATGGTGAGGAAAGGATCTCTTTTCTGTACATTACTTGACTTAATCTGTGGCATTGTTAGGAGTGCATGTTTTGGGACAGGCATATTTGGATTGAAATTTCAGTTGACCATTTACTAGTACAATCCTGGGTTAGTTCTTTGCTTGTGCTTACTCACAGTTCCCGAGTTGGGAATGAAACTAACCTCATGACATTATTGTGAGATTAAAATAAAATGATGTATGAAATATGCCTAGCATATGAAATGTCCTCAAATAATTATTGGTTCATTTCCCCTCTACTTATTTCTCATAGGTCTTAACACACATTATTCATATAATTAGTTATCTGTGAACCTCTTATTGTTTACCCCTATTTTTTTTTTTATGGTGAGGACAGCATATCATTCATCTTTGTGTCCCCTACAGCCTACCACACAGTGTCTTAAACAGAGTAGGCACTTATAAACTATGTATTGAATTTTACTTCTTGTAACTCAGCATACACTCAGCAATTTTATGAAATGAAACCATAGTCAAAATGCCCAGTGTTTCGTTTCTTCAATACACTGGTTACTTTTATTTTTAGAAATATCTTTCTGGAGCACTCACTGAGACTGATGGTCTTTTACTTCAGGAGGGCAGAGTCTTCCCTCGTTGAATTGGGCTATCTGTTTTCACAATTCAGCTGAAGCTTCACTTTTGTCCGGAATTAGTTTGTGACAAACATGTTTAGATGAGTTTTTCAGTGAAACAGGAGAGTAAATCAGCTCAGATATTCCACCTTTGTCAACTGAATATCCATTAGATGCAGTTTACAGTATGGCTGTGTATATGTGTGGTGTGTACACATATGTATGCATGTATGTATATGACATTCAGAAGGATTTTAGTGAGTCCTAAATATATTTAAAATGCATTGATTCAAGAAAATTTATTTTAAAAAATTCTCCACAGATAAAATAAATGGCAAGTACACAAATACTTTAGAGAGGCAAATTCAAATCAGCTGCATTGGGCCAATCCTTGTGCATTTTACCTTGGGAAATTAACTGTAGTCTTGAATATCTATAAATCAAGCACAACTGGTCTTTCCTTTACCTTCCTATTTGGCACTTTGACCTTAGAGAATCTGTTTCCTCACTTCACAGGACTGTTTTGAGGATTAAATGAGATAAGTATCACAATGCCCTGTACTGTACAGGCTGAGCAGCTGTGCTGCCATTTGAGGCACAGCCTAAGCCTGGCCCTCCCTTTGTGAAGATGTGAGCATTCTTAACAATCCAGTAAGGAATTTCCCAATCTCCTTCTCCTGAATTCACAGATATTTCAGAGACCTTTGATTCAAAATACTATACGAAAATTTGGTCTCTGTAAATTTCATCAAGAATATTACCTTGGATAAAACAACAAAAGTATTGCCTTTGGGGCGGCGGCAAGGTAGAGATGACTACAGTTGAGGTGTGGGAACACCTCAGAGGGTTTCTGGCAGCTCATGGTGTTTGGAACTGAGTAGTAGCAGCACGGTTTGACATTCTAATAATCAAGTTGCACATTCATGCACTTTTCTGTACATATATCATATTTCACAGTGAAAACATTTAAAAATTAGATTGTATATGTGCATCTCAAACAAGAACACTTTCTTGGATTAGAGTGTTTTATGCTTCTCAGAATGCTTTCAAAAAGATAAACAATGTGAATCGTACAGGATTTCTTCTATTTGATACAAAGATACTGAAAGACTTGTCTGAGATCACGTTCTGGTCCTAAGTTATTTAGTGTTCTGTTTCTCCAAACTGTCTTCCAACCAGGATCTGCATTTTATATCATGTTAATATTATGCAAACAAATGAAATTTTAAGTAGGTTCTTAAATTATGAAATATTAAAAATACATAAGCAAACACTGAGAACAATTCAAGGAAAATAAATAAATTATTTACCCAATTTATTTTAAACTTTTCAAAAACAACAACATAGCACAGATAGATCTTAGACCTGCCATGTACGTCTCCTACCTGCCATTCTTTTTACTCCACAAATTCCAATTTCTGTGACTTAAAATAATTTCCCATGTTGTACATGTATATATGTGTATATATATACTCATAAATTTTTTTCAGTGCTTAAAACTACTTAAATTGTATTGTATTATAATATCCTTCTGCAACTTTTTGCTTTGTTTTCACTTTGGCTCAAAATTAAATATTTTATATTTATCCATATTGATATACTGGTAGTGTTCCTTGCCTGGGCATACTATTATTTTTAATGTAGTCACTCTCCCACAAAGAACAATTATGTTTTGTCAGTAATGTTGCTGTTGAAACATTCTTGCAGACCAGGGAATAACCAACTACAATCCATGCTCCAAATCTAAACTACCATCTATTTTTCAATGACCACAAGCTAAGAATGTATTTTAGACTGACAAGCAGTTTAAAGAAACAAAGAAGAGTATTTTGTGACACATGTAAATTACATGAAATTCAAATCTTAGTGTTGATAAAGAAAGTTCAATGGAACACAATAATGCTCATTCATTATTTAAAGCACAAACAGCAGAGTTGAGTATAGTCCATATAAAGTCTAAAATATTTACTACATGGTTCTTTACAGAAAAGGTTTCCTGACTGCTAGAAAGAGGTTTCTTTGTCATACACACACACACACACACACACACACACACACACACACACATTTTTCCAGAACATATTCAGAGTACTAGTCTCAGTCTAGTACCAGACACAAATTGCTCTCTAGATAATTATTATAGTTTACACATCTACTAGTGTAGAATTTCTATTGATTTACTCACTTGATATCACACTTACAGTTTTGTAAGTTTGATTTGCCATTGTTAAATGGTATCCCATAATTTTTATTTATATTTCCATAATGACTAATCAGGCAAATCATACTCTGACAGATATTATGAACTGCCTATTCACAAGCTTTTCTCATTTTTGTTGGGTTATCATTTTCTTATTTTCAGGAATTAGTTATGTGTTCTGGAAACTAATTCTTTCAAGGTTGTGTTGGCTACTAGTGTCTTCTCCCTATCTTTCTGAATCTTATCTCTCCTTGTTTTGAGTATATAAAATAATAAACTTTAACATAGTTAAGTTTGTTAATTTTTCCTTTTTGGAATGTGTACTGTTTTAACATTCATAAATGTTTCTCCTATTGTAATGCCTTGAAGATAATTTCCTACAGTTTAAGACACAATATAAAAACAGTTGAAAAGTAAAAACAACTACCAATCTAACTAGCAGGTCAAGATGAATAGATGACAATTACCTACTTCAACCTAATTCTACCTATGCCATCAGCAGTCTGATATAATTCTCTCCAGTAAAAGGAGGGCATTTCCCTGGTGCCCTAGCAGTTTAGCCTGCCAGGTGCAGTCCCTGCATATCCCAAGGCCACCAGTCCAAGACCTGGGTCCTGAAACAACCAAGGTGGAAAAATAAATGCTTCCTCCTCTCTCTTCCTGCCTGCCTACTCACCTAATTCTTGTTACTTTAAAATTAAAAAAAAGAGAGTAATTATTTAATGAAAAAAAGGGGGGAGGGCATTTCAATAATAAGAAAATAAGATAAAGAGATACGCTGATGATCTTGACAGGAGACAAGGGTGAAGATGCAAGCTGGATTACAGTGGGTGCTAAGATAATGGGAGAAATGGAGCAAATACTAAATCATTCTTTCAATAAGCTTGGCTGTATAGGGAAGGAAAGATATAGAAGCAGATAAAGTAGAGATATTTTTCAATTGGAAAAAAAAGATGAGTAAGAGTAGAGTAGAGACTGATTCAGGAATGAGGGGAGATAACTGATAGAGTATGTTTCCTGAGACCAACAAGAAAGGGTATGGACATGGGTTGGAAGCATAAATCCACTCTCATTCCTGCTGTAGTCATAACTCTTCTTCTTGAGATATATTTTCTTCTCTCCTCTCTCAAAAAAATACACTCTTAATGAAGATCATGTGGCATTGGCACAAAGAATAGACAAATAGATCAACAGACCAAAAAGACAGATCCACACTTTTAAGGTCAAATGTATGCACAAGGGTAACCCTGAAGCAAAGAATAATCTGTTCAATAAATAACAGTAGGTTAATTGCACACCTATAAGGAAAAAATGATTTCAAACTCATTCCAGACATGAACAATCATTTCCAGGTAAAGCATATTTAACTGAAAAGACAACAAAACATCTAGAGAGCAGTAACACAAAAGAATATCTTAGTGATTTTGAGGAAGGAAAAGTTTTCTTAAACAGCACAAAAAAGTATTAAATGATATGGAATAAATTGACTACATTAAAATTAGGCATTCATGTAAAATATGAAAAGGCAAATCAGTGTAGGAGAATATATTCATAATATATATAACAAAGGGTTAATATACAAATAATTCTTGCAAATCAATAAAAGACAGATAACCTAATCGAAAAATGGGCAAAGCACCTGAACACATTACAGAACAAGCCATCCATATGACAAGTGAACATATGAAAAAGTCTCAATGTCACTGATCATCAGTGAAATGAATATTAAAGCCATAATGAAATTCTACTACATACTTGCCAAAACAATTAATTGTTGAAAGACTGGCAATATCAAGGCTGGCACAGATGTGAACTATTCTGACTTTTGCACAATTCCAGTGAAAGTGTAAATGGATGAAACCACTTTGAAAACTGTTTATGTCTAGTAAAGATGAACGTAACATCTCCCCTGTGATCTAGCAATGCCATGTCTGTGTGAGTATAAGATTGTTCTTCACTACAGCACTGTTTTCAGAACTAAAAAAACCAAAGTTTCAACAAGAGAATGATTAAGGAATTATACACAATGGAGTATCACAATAATATGCATGAAACAAATGTAACTGATCAAATGAAGCCAGATACAAAAGAATCTATTTTGTTCATGTTTATGAATTTCTAAAATAGGAATAACTAGATTATTATGTTGAAAGTCAGGATAGCCATCATCTTTGAAGAACAGGTGTAGAAAAGGACTAGGCATATAAACATTTTATACCTTTGCATTTATCTTACTCATATTTTCAGTCATACTTTTCTAATGAAATTAGAGGATGTATTACTTATCTTAAAGGTCTTTGCACATTGTAGACATTTAGTAAATATTTGCTGAATTGAAACTGAAAATATATTAGAACCCTTTCTGGGAAGTTTTACACAAACATTTTATCAAACATTACTTACTTCCAATGAATAGTTCATATTTGACTACTGTACTTTGCCATGTATAATGCATATATGTTTTGGGCCCAAATTTTCAGGATAAAAAATTTTTCATGTCATTTAATTCAAATTTGCATTTGTTTATATTTAGGTATCTGCTTTTTTTGTATTATAAAGGAATTTTAGCATTTATTTTTAATATAAAAAATTTTACATAACAAATAATTATAAAACACAAGAACAGATACACGGTACAAGAAGCAGAAGAATTAAAAACATTGATAGATATGGAAGTAGTACTACCCATGTAAAATGCACATCCTTATTTTTCCCTTACAAATTTGGGTAAAAAAGGGCACATTATACATGGCAAAATATGATAATTTTGGAGTACATATTGATATCAAGTTATATTTAGAACGAGTACAGAATTTCTAGGACTATAATTCTGAACATTGCTGGGGTTTTTGTGTTTTTGTTGTTGATGTTTAACTGTGGTATCCACACTATTACTAGGTCATAGAATCATCTGCTCAGGAGGATTACAACTGTGGTTAGTTGGTTACGATCAATATTAAAAATATATATAGAGAAAACATTAGAGAGCATTATATATATAGTAAGAAAAGTATTGTTTGGAAACTTTTCATATCTGTGTTTTAAGTGTGAATGTGTATGAACCCATACGCACAGGAGATCATGATGCCAAAAGCATTTCTTACTCTAGATCTTGGCCAAAAGGAGAAGGAAAGCTGCTACTTCCTATTTGAAAGGTTTGTTACCCAATAAATGGGAAAAGGGCAGGGGTAAGATTCTCTTCTATGGTTCTAAAAGCTGAGAGCCCACAATATACATACAATCGGCAGTTCCTAGTGTTCAAATCTGTTTTGTAAGTCAGTTTTGGGGGACTTGGTATGTATCATGTATCAAACCCACCCCCCAAATTCTCCTTAACTTATAATGCACTGCAGTCATAATATTAACACCCCCAAGAATTTTGTGCAACAATGTTCTGCAGGAAAAATGCAATCACTTTCACTTTATGAAGTGAGATACTTACTAATCTGGAATAGAAGAGAACTTGGTTGCTACTAACCTGGTGATGACTTCCGGTAAAGCAGCCATGTCTCTGGACTCAGCTACCTCAGGGATGAAATGCTGAGGATCATTAAGGTTTATTTTTGTTTAAAAACATGATGACGCACTATCTCCCTTACTATTCCACCTTCCTCTCTATGACACTACAGAAGGGGGTATAGCATAAACTACCACAGAGTAAGCTGCAGCACCACCAATGAAATAACAGTGAAGTTCGCTGTCCATGTACATCCCAAGGACCCAGATTCAAGACCTGGAGCCTGGGGAAACAACCAAGATGAACAACTTCTTCCTCTTCTCTCTTCATGTCTGCTTGCCTTTACTCACCTTTATTCCTGTCTGCACTCTTCCTTAAAAAAAACAAAACTTCTGTTTCACATAAGGTTTTTAAGGACAAGACAGGGACTATGTGACATTCATTAAGAACTTACTCTTATAGGTCTATCATGGTGCCATTCAAATAAAAGACAGCCAATGCATATGTATTAGATGGGATAGATTTTAATATCATGAAAATACATATAATTTAAATGCTTTTATAGATAGCTATCTGCAGAAGCCTAACTTTAAACATTTTATTTACTATTTTCTACTAAGCTGTAATTGTTTCTAATCTAATATTAACCTCATTATATGGCTATAGAAAACCATCACTTAATGCTTATGGGACTAGGACTTAATACAGAGAATGGTGTTTGAAGGCTTTATTCTTGAAACACGGCCCAGATTCAAAATGAAACACATTCATATAGTTAGTGATGGCATTAGCTATGAGTCACTTCCTGTATCTACTTTCATTCTGTTTTCACTCTTTACTATCCCAGACAAATTCTGAGTCTTCTTCCTATTACCAAATAAAGCATTTTTCTGACTCAGGAGATTGTTGTCTAATATAGAGAATCACCGACTGAGTCAGAAATGCCTTTTTATGCTTATAGTTTAATTTTTTACCTATTTATTTTTTACTAAAGTTATCATTATAGACTGAAAAAACGAAAAACAAAAGTACTAAATGTCAAATTTGAACTATCTGGTAGCAAGGAATTGAGAATATGGAAAGAGATGTATAAGAACTAAGAGAGTAAAGGGAAAATCTGTCTACCCTCCAGCCTGGCTGGTGTTTTGTATTAGAGAGAAGATGGTTATAAGGAAATTGCACACCTTGTGAGCTTGTTACAAGATTAAGAAATCATGCTGATTTGTCCATCGCTGGTGATAGATGATGTACTTTGATTTTTTTACATGAATTGTGTTCCTTACAAATTTGAATCCTGGTGAGCCCTGGTGGCCTATCCAAGCAGAACTGTTGAGAGCTGGGGTTTAAACTAGGCACAGTCCACATATATACCAAGGTCCCCAGTTCAAGACCCCAGGACCAGGAAAACAACCAATGATGAACAACTAAATAAAATTAAGTGTTGCTTCCTCTCTCTTCCTGACTGCCTGCCTATTGCCTTCATTTCTGCCTGTGCCTTTCCAAAACGAGTAAAACAAACAAAAAATAACAAATAAATTTGAATCCTGAAATCTTTAATTTCCTAAGACAGTGTCTCACCTTCCACTCTCATAGAATAGGTACACTTAGTTCTCAAAGCATTATAAAAAAAAACTTCTATACCCATGTTCAGTAGTGACCAAAATTATCTAAATCCTACAGCTAGGGTTATTTAATTTTCTCCTGCAGGTACAGCTTTCCCGATTCCAAAATGGATAAATTAAGGAACCCCATCACTAACATACAGCAGCTCTGAATCAAACCAACTTTATTGGCCATACTATACCAACTACTCCACAGCTTCTAGAAATTTGACCCATGTTGCTCCTTGTAAATAAGCTATTGCCTGAATTCTAGTTATTGCATATAAATTACTGCACTGCATCCTTTCCTTCATGTCCTGCTCTATTGCTCCCTGACTGGGATTGTGTTTTATACTCACTAATAATCTGGGATCTTATAATCCTTCTCTTGAATTCCAGACCCATGAGTGCATCTTTTAGAGGTGTATGACCTACCTGATCAGACCCTCCCATCTCTAGAAACCATCTCTAGTTTCTTAAAATACATCTTTCCTATGCCTACTGCTGGCATCACACCAAACACCCACCTTAAACCAAAAATACAATCTAAAAACTGATGTTTAACCTTCCCTATTTGTTTAACAGGGTGACCAACCATTCTGGTATAGATAGCTATCTGTAGAAAGAGAAAGAGGTAAAAAATATCACTCATTGTAGATAGCATTATAATATAAAGAGAGAATCCCAACAACTTCTGTAAAAAGCTGTTTGAAATAACAAAAACACACAATAATGGGCAAGCTATAAATTAATATGCAAATCACTTCTATATGCATTACTCTCAGAACTGAGGGGTTTTTCAGGACGCAAAACTTTCCATGGTATAACCAGGGAAGTCCCTGGCAAAGCAGCGCTAGTTAATGATCCTATTTCCTACTAAATTCTAATTTAAACCATCATTCAACATTTCTTTTTTACCAAATTCTTATGTAGATTATAGATATAAATTAAAGATTTGCTACTAGCCAAATACAGTAAGTTCTCTTTAGGCTCTTGGAAATTACAATTTGAAGCAAAACAACATACAGCGAAACCAATCTTATCATAGGCTATTGATATAAACAAGAATTAAGTTCCTGTGGCATATTTCTGGTGACTAAACGATCACCAAAAAGTCTAAAGAAAGATCCCAAACATGTCTAATATTAAAAAATAATTCGTATTCATTCATTTTCCAATCTACTTATCTATTTTAAGGTCATAGGTAACCAGAGCCTATCCTGGTAACTCAAGGCACAAGGTAGGAACCAACTCAGGACATAATACCATTCCAATAAGGGCTCACTCAAACTCACACTCATAATGGGTGATTAATTTAGATATACCAATTAGCCTAACATGCACATTTTTGGGATATGGTAAGAAACCTTAGTTAGTACCCAGAGAAAACCCACACACACATGGGGAGAATATGCAAATTATATACACACACGCGTGTGCGCAGTCCCCCTCCCATGAAGTGAAATCAAATTTTTCTCAACATTATAGCAAAACAATATTGAACAAAACAAAGTTATTTGAGGACATGCTGCATATGCATTCCAAGTCAGATTCTCTGGGAAGCAGACTCAGACACAGATCAGCAAGTAGGAAATTTACAGGGAGTACTCTGTGATCAACATCTGTGGGCAGTGGGGCTGGTAAATGCTATTAAACTGCTTTCTTAGGGGAGGAGGAAAGGTCCTTATTTGTAGGGTTTGCTGGTGCCTGTGGCATAAATACACCCACCATGACAGATTTTAAGTGTCAACCTGACATCAACCAGATTGCAAAATCCCTGTAAATTTAACTCTTAGCTCCCATAATGTGTAATTCACAAACCAGCTCCAAGACACTGTTGTCAATGGTGGAAGAGAAGAAAGCAGAATGAACAGAGGGAGAAAGTGGGCTATGATACAATCACAGTAAAGACCTCGGGTAACTGTAGATCTGGAATAGAAATGGTCCTTCAGAATTATCCCAAGTTGGGGTAAAGGGGCTGGATATTTATACCTACATACACACCAGTAATTGGATGCACAACTACTTCCAGGAAAGAGGTAATACTTATTAGTCAATGTGGCTCTCTTTAGCCAAGGGTAATTCCATGGACATAACTGAAACTTGTCATCCAGCATTACTCTCAGAAATCGATGGACTGAGTCTTCCATTGCTGCAGGGGGCTTGAAAGTGTGGCAGAATGTTCACTACAGTTCATTCCTTTCACAGCTAAGAACCACTAGTTAAAAAGTTCTAGGAACATTTACTCCTGATCTTAATTAAGTAGGCTTCTTTCTCTGGCGAAACATTATAAAAAGATTATTGGGATAAACTTTAGTCCCACTGCTATATCTGTTGTCAAAGTCACAGATGGTACTCATAGACTCAAAGCCTCCTTTATACTTCATTCAACATTACTCTCATCTTGAGTTAGCACCTCTGTTCATTTAGGTACTATCAGTGATATGATGCAGGCCCTTTATCTTGGACCCCTGGTCACCATGTTTCTCATATTATGTCTGATGCACTTGTCTATTCAATGTTAAATTTAAGCAAGGGAGTACCAAGAGACACCCAAATGATTCATATGGCCACCACACATATTCCTTTTTGTCCCATTATGTAACAACTCTACTTCCTCTTGTAGACCCCTGATCAGCCTATAAATCAATAGATTTTCTCAAGTTACTTCTACACAAACTGGATGACCAAGAACACCAGTTTCACCCATTTGGAATCTTCCCTCACCCTTTCTTCTAAGGTCACACCTGAGAGTAGTTATAATGTTGCAACATCTATTTCCAACTTGAACTCTTCCTGAACCATCCCATTTATGTATTTTTCTCCTTCAGTTGGTCATAGGACTCTCTACAGCAATAGGTGTGAGCTGAGGGAAGGAAACAGGTGCAACTGTGGTGAGTGATGAGGATCTAGACTACTTGCTTAGGTAACTTATTTGTGCCTTCTAACCCTGTTCATGTGCAATTCCAATATTCTATTGCATCATGTATTGCAGTTAGGCCTATCTTAATGAGTTGATGGGTCCGACAGATCCCAATCATGATGAGCAGTTCCAAGTGCCTGGTCACTTGGTGTTCCATGGTCAAATGTTCTCTACCAGAGTTCAGGAACATGTCAGGATCTGTTTTTCAAAAGGCATGGGAATTTTCAATCTAGATGGGATGACCTTACTCCATAACTCCAGGAGCCTGCTTTGTAATTTTTCCTTTAGGACTCTCCTTAAATGCTACATTATATTTCCCCTACTATTGACACCTCCAACACCAGTGCCTGCTGAATATTCCTTAATGTATCTTCTGCAGAGTTCATTTCTATTCAGGGCCACCCTGAAATCTGGCATCTTTGCCTGTCACTGGTATATGGGCCACAGCACAGTTCTGTGGTGTATTAATATTGGTTCTAAACCAAGGATGATTTTGCTCCTTAGGGAACTTCTGGAAAAGTCTGGAGTAATGTATTATTTTCATGACTGGAGTAGAAGGGAGTGTTATTAACACCAACTTGGGTAGAGATCAGAGATACTGTTAAACATACTGTAATTCACAAGACAGTTGCTTACACAAATTATCTGATCCAAATGCCAATGTTCAGTGAGAAACCCTGGTAGAGAATGTGTCGCCTTCAGTCTGGAGACATACCAGGTTGCTGTGCTTCCTTATTTGTACTAGGGGATGCAACATGTGGCAAATTTCATTTACTTTGGAGGGGTATCTGACATGTACCTGACCCTAGAGCCCTAAAACTCAACAGGACATCTCCCTAATGCTTATAGGGTTTATGTACCTCCTTTGAAGACCACTCTTACCAGAGAATCCAGCATGCTACTTATCTCTTGGTCAACCTGCCTGATTAGGATGACATTAATGTAATAGATCAAAGTGATGTTCTATTGGATGTTCAGACACTCAGATATCTTCAAAATGTATTGTAACAGAGGTTGAATCAACATAGTATTATTTTTTGCTTGCTCCACATCTATGCAAACTGTTTGATTCTCTTGGAATTGGAATACATTCTCAAACTTTCCAAATCAATGGCCACATATCACAAACCTAGAGCCTTATTGATTTGCTCTATTGGTGATATCATATCTAACATTACATTTGTTAGGGCTACCACTGATTGAGCTTAGAATGTCTACAATCATTTTCTAAGATCTGTCAGGCTTTTTCAGGTGCCAGATTAGTGCTTTAAAGATATGATATAATCCTTTGTATATTCTAGAGTGGCACTAAACTCTGCCATTCCCACCCCTGGGATGGGATAATGTATTTAATAAAGTTAACTTTGCTTTTTGGTCATTTCAGATATGAATTATGGCTTTACCCTGTACATCTGATTTCTAGTTCATTAGATTTTCTTATTTTCTCCCTAATTTAGGTTTCCTAATATATGCATTAAAAGCTTTAAATCCTTTTTATATACCCTTTTATACCATTCATATATACATAGCTGCTGCTACCTCCCACAAATTTTAATATCCCACAAGTTTGATGTTATTTTCATTATCTTTCAGCTCAAAAGATTAAGTTTTTCACCCATAAATTTTTAGAAACATAATTTCCAAGCATTTGTGGATTTGATTTTTATCTTAATTCTAATATACACAGAGAATTGTCATTTAATACTTGCAATTTGTTAAAATTTCCTTTGTGGTTCAGCATATATTCAATTCTGCAAGTTTCATACAACATCTAGTTATTCAGAGCAGTTTCTAATACAGGACCATTATATGTCATATTTATCACGATCATGCTGACATCATAAATTCAGTTGGTATTTCCTTTTTCTATTCTAACTAAAGACTAGTAAGATTTCTTATTTTTTCTTTAAGTATTTAGTGAAATTCGCTGGCAAAGCCAAATGGGCCTATACAAATATGTGTGTGTGTGTATACTACAGAGATTCAATTTAATAGCAAATTATTAGTATTTCTACTCTTCTCATGTATGTTGATAGGCTGTGCTTTTGGGGGAGTTTTTCTTTCACTGAAAATTTCAAACATACTGGAATCAGCTTTTGTTAATATCACCTTTTTCCTTTTAATAATTCTGCATCCTTATTTTTGGTGTGGCCCTTATAAATGCTTGTGATTTTGTTGTCATCTTAAAAATTCAGTCTGACTTGCTCTATTGTTTTACAACATATATACACACAAATACAATGTTTGGGTCTAAATGTACATTGTTCTATTTGTCTCTGTTCAGTTTCCTTTCATTCTTTCCCTACTTAATCATTTTTATTATTCAATTTTTTCCATTTTGATGTTGCATTCTATTGTTAACACTGAATTTACCCAGATATTTACCATTGCTATGGCTTTTCATTCTTTCCTTCATATTAACATTCCATCTGGAGATAGTTTTCTTCTGAAGCTTTTAGTTTAAGGAGTCGTCCTTTAATCTTTTTTCCTCTGGTTGCTACTAAGATTTTTGTCTAATTTTCATCATTATAATATACTTAGGTGTGGATCTCTTGCTTGGTATACTTAACTCTTGAATTGGTGGCTTAATGTCCAAATAGTTGTAGAAAGATCTTAGCCATTACCTGATCATATATTGGTCTCACTTGTTTCTCTTTTTTTGTGCAGTCTCACTATATTTACAACTCTCTGTATTTTCTTTCGGTTCTCATTTTATTCTATTTTCTTCTGTCTAGTCTTTCAATTAATGAAATCTATCTTCGGGTTTCTGTTATGTAGTCCATTCTTCTAAGTCAATTTATATGTATTTGGGTTCTCTAACTTCTACTTGGTACATTTTCCAGTTACATGCCTAAATTTTCCATCTTGACTTTTATGTCCTTGGACCTAGTAGTTTCTGTTGATTTTAGTTCATGTTGTCTTGTTCCCACAAACGCCTTATTTTATGAACATCAAATTTGTGAAAATGCAGAAATACATGGAGATATTAAACTATAATTTCTGTTCATCAGCACCTACAGGAGACCTCAGAAATACTGTTCAGCTTCTCAGCTACCTTCATGGAAGTATGACAGTGATTCCAAAAACAGGGTTAGCTGTGCCTTTTTCCTCCAGCTCTTGCTTGAAATTCTTCACTATCTTAACTTCCTGATGTTTTGAAATAACTTTGTTCATATGTTTTAAGCATCATAAGTTAGAGGATTAATCCAAATTAGGAAACTGACTTTAAGGTAAAGGGTATTTTGAGAAGGACAAAGATATATAGAACTGTGGAAAACAAATTTAACTTTTCCTCCCTTTTAAATCCCTTTTTATGTTAAGATGCCTGATTTTTTTTTTTTTTTTTTTTTTTTTTTTAATTCAAGGCAGAGCACTTGAACTACCTACTGGTCAATTTTAGCAAAGTCATCCAAAATAAATCACTTTTGAATGTTAAACCAACCATGCATTCTTGGTCATATTATCCTTCTTAACATATAGTTTAAATTATCTGCAAGAATAGTTTAAATCTATATTCATGATATATTCGTCTGTAGTTCATTTACAGTAGTCAAAGAAATGTGTCCACAGGAAAATTATATGACTTCATTAGATAATATCAACATTCGATTTAAAAATAATGTAAATTATTCCAGCTGGTTTTCCTTGAGTCAACTCACAGACATCACCAGTATAACTTAATTTGAAAATATTTGACTCTATCTTACGTTCTCAAGCCAGCAGTATCAGTAGTGGATTTCAGCAATTCACAAACTTGTTAATTGTAAATTTCATGGAGTTGAAACTGAATGCCCTAACTCATCTTTCCATAGGGCAGTTCAATTTCTTAGCACTGGTTAAGTTGATGCAAATTTATCTATTTTTATTTATTTATTTATTTTTTTTGAGAATCTCCCTTCACAGTCACCATTATTGAGCACTGAATGGCTTTCACAAAATTAGCTTTCTATTGCAAAATTGGTTTCTTTAAAAATGCAACCTAAATTTATAAGGCAATGTAGCTCTCACCTGCAAAATCTGAGGCAGTGAAGTCACTTGATGAAAATTTACATAGTTTGGATCACAAGTTAATTCAAGCTGCTTTAAATACTCTGTACTATCAAAAGTTAAACAAGTGAATTCATCCCAAATTTGCATTGAGTGTATTTTCTAAGCTCACACTATAGTCTTAGTTACATTCGGGGGAACTTGATGGAACTAAAAAGAAAATTTCTAGATTTTAATCTATTTAAACTGTGCAATTGTGGTGATTCCACACGGGTTTCATTTGGAAATGACTTGCAATGGAATTACAACTTTAAATTTTATCAAGAAAAAATTTTTTGACATTGAAAATTTTCTTTTAAGTATCTAATCCTTGATTTCAGCCTCTTGGTCTCCAAAGTTTAAAAATTTTAACATCTGGCCCTAAGTTTCCAGTATATATCCTAAAACCTAAAACTAAGTATTTCCCTACTCTAAGTAGAAAAGTACAGTAAGATGCCCTTCTCCAATATTCTTACATGTTCTCTTCAGAATTTCTTTTATTTTTCATGTATTTCCTAGGCTATATAAAATCTGCATTGTATAATTTATTCACCTGACTTCCATGAGCTTTCTCACTTTGAAGAAACAGGTGATCTTCCATTTATGAATCATAAATACTGGGAACTGATTTCAAGGGTTTTTCTAGTCAGTGCATTAACTGTAACTGAACTATCATAAACACACAACACTTCTCTCCCCTTTGTGAATGTGGCAATACTGTTGTAATTCCTAGTTTTATCAGTAAGTTCATTCCTAAGATTCCCCTGATACAGGCTCTCAAATATGTATTTAAAACAGATTTCACCATGAAAGCCCTTTTAAATGGTTAAAATTATCACCCTAGTGAAACACTGAAACTGACTGACCTGAGAGTTTACCTATCTTGCAATTTCCTCCCATTCAGTACACATACATAGTTTTACTGTGTGAGTTTTCAGATACACTTGGGACTTGTGATATGGAAGTGAAGCAAACGTCTCAATAATTGCATTCACAAAATATCTTCTCACTATGAACTTTGAAGAGCAATATAGTAGGCATGGAAGAGGGAAACCATACAAATCTATCTTGGTCTCAACATTGCTTCTGTTTGCTATGAATCACAGAGACCAACAAGGGCTATAGAAAGATGAGTGACAGGAG
This sequence comes from Solenodon paradoxus, assembly GCA_004363575.1. NCBI lineage: Eukaryota > Metazoa > Chordata > Mammalia > Eulipotyphla > Solenodontidae > Solenodon > Solenodon paradoxus. Next base: position 27,504 of record RJWH01002332.1, read on the forward strand.
GTGGGACAGTTAGGAGCTATCTTGGAGGCTAGCTGGCATTCAGTAAGCAAGTTTGACTTGTGTGTAGTCTTTCCACACTTCGTACATAATAGTCTCTAGTATAAAATTCTGGTGTATACGGAATTGGGACCTCTGACCAAAGGGGCTTCCATGGTCACTGTTTCCACATGGCTTCTAGCTAGTGTGAATTTTCTGAAGTGCAATCAAGACTGACTAAATAGGTTAGGATCTTTTTAAAATTCAATACATTTATATAGGTCTCTCTCAGTGAACATACAAAGACACATGATCTTTTGGTAAACACCTCCCCAAATTTGACACATGTATATATTATATTCACTGAAGTATAACGTGGAAGAATTTCCCAGTCACTATGTTTCTCTAGTTTGTTTTCTGAATCAAGGCCTATTCACATTCACTAGCTTATGACTTCCTCAAAGGCACTTCTCTACTTTACTTACCTTAGCTGCTATGTTCTCGCTCTACTTCTGATAGGAGCCTGAAGATGATTGGGATTCAATTTAAAGTTCTGATGAAGGCAGGCTAGTCTTAGGATTCACAGCATGTCTCAACTTGAAAAACCAAAAAAGTCCCAACTTAAGAGGGAACTTGATTTAATGTTTTATTTAGTCTTGCAGGAACTAAGGTGTTATCTCAAAACAGTTATTTAAATTACCTGAGGACCATGTCTACTTTCCTTAGTTTTTATTTACCGCAGGCTTCCTGGTGATAATTAGCTTTTGTCTGTCTGAAACCACCTTTATTCGACAAGTCTTTTCTCTGGCAGGTTTGTTTCTTTTATTCTTAGCACTTTAAAGGTCTTATTCTATTGTCTCTGTCCTTGGATCATTTCAATTGAGATATCTATTTGTCATTCTTAATTTATGTTTCCTTGAAGGCAATGTCTTTTCCCTAATTGCTTTAAAGAAATCCTTTGGTTTCCAGCATTTTTGCCATGGGTACCTTACCGTGGTTTAAAAAATTTAGTTCAGCTTAACTGGAATTGGCTAAACTTTAATCTATGAACTGTCTTTCAATCAGTCTTGGACAACTGTTGGTCATAATTTCTTCAAACATTGCTTCTATCCTATTCTTTCTTTTCTCCCTCACGGACTGACTACAAATTTCATTTTGAACATATCCTGCTTCACTGGTATTGTTTATCAATACTCTTGTCTCCCAGTTCACTAATCTTGTGTTCTGATGCCTACAACCATCTAAGGTGTTCTTGATTTTCCCTCAATTCTAAAATGCAATTTTAAAACAAAAACAAAACCATTCTTTGATGAAAAATTTCGCTTTCATTTATCAACATTTTCTTCTACATTTAAAAATCGCTGTCTGCTAACTACAATCTAGATCATTCTAACTCAACTGTACTATTGATTCTGTTGCTTCACAAAACGAATATAATTTTTAACTTGTTCCTAGGATAAGAACATAGTTTTCAACTGAGGATCTGGACCTTCATCTCCTCAGCCTTGAAAGACGGCAAGGGTTTCAGTTCTGCCTTTCAGGAAACTTGTTTAGTTTTTAGTCCAAGCTTCAACACCTACAAAATATCTTGGCAAGTATGGCTATTCTCTAAGAGCTTTCGAAAATCCAGTTCTGCCACACCAGCACTATACAATAACTAAAGCATTGATAGCTTCTCTCCTGCAACATGGTCCTCTGCTGGGCTAAATCCAGATTCTCAGACTGTGCCCAGATTCTGCAAATCAGGGAGAGAGAAAAAAGGGTTCTGGGATACTAAACTTGGAATACTTCACCCTTCTAGGTTTCTTTTTGAAAGACCTCATTTTCCACATTACATTAATACCTTAAAAGATAGTTTTTGAAACATCCTGCTTTTATGTAATTTGATGACCTGCTATGACCTACTATATATCTCATGTGAAAACTAAACTCTCCTAATTTTTGTAAAGCACACATTATGCTCGTAGAAAAATGAAAATGGTGACTTTGGAAAATACTAAAAATAGTGAAATGCAAATGACTTCCAATTCCTAGCCCTGGTTCCTTTTATAATTACCATTTCCCTCTTCTATGTCTTTGCTAGAAACACTGTTTTCAAAGAAGGCAGAGAGAGAAGGAACTGTAAACAAACTGAATTTTTTAAGATGTAACATTAAAAGCTTCCTTACCAATATGCCCAGAACTGTGCATAAAAAAGCTATTTGGGGTGTGCCCTGGTGACCTAATGGTTTAGTACACCAGGCGTAGCCACATGCATCCCAAGGTCTCCAGTTTGAGACCTAGGGGAAATGGAAGCAGAACCACCAAGATGAACACCTAAAGAATAAAGTGCTTGTTCTTCAGCTCTTCCTGCCTGCCTACTCACCTTCATTCCTTCCTGCACCTTAAAAAAAAAAAAAAAGCTGTTTTGGCTACCTTATTGCAATTTACGGCTATAAAACTGTTCACTTTCATTTATTTACACATTAATAAAATTAAGCACTTAAATTTACACACTAAGATTTTTTTTCTATGTAACTAACCCATACTATATAAACTTTCTTTCAGAAACTGTTTTCTTCCCCAGGTAGACAATATAAGCACCTAACAAGAAATATATTGATTATTCTTGTACCTCAGAGATTTGTGTAGTTGGATGACTTCTGGATAGTTTGATCCTTAAAAAGGTCCCACAAGTAATTCTTATGTTTGGAAACTAATTGTAAACAGAAAACACAAGCCAGTATATTCTTAAGACCTCCAAGGTTATTTTTAGCTAAAGTTGTTTGAACATGTTAAAATTTGCGCTCTTTTAGCCTCATGTAAGGCTTATAGACTAAAACAGCTATAACTATTTCAAAAGCTAAGACTTACACTTTGAAGAGACCGCACATTAAAAAACCAACATAGATTCAATAGACATGATTTTGACATTTTAGTGCTAGTAGTTAAAAGTATTAGTCACTCCATTAATCTATATCACAATTTACTATATGATCATGGATTAATAGCCTATGTGGAGATACAATTACTGTCTAAAAAATTTAATCACTCATTTAAGTGATTCTTAAGAAGGGAAATAAGGCTGTGAAAGCAATTCACTTCTGCTTTACACAGATATCACTAGTCTTGTTCTTTTAGATACATTTTCATAAATATGATCTTAATAACTATTAAAAATAGTCATTATTTACAACTGAAAAATGATTCCCTTAAAAAAAGGTAGTAAGAATAAAGAGCAACTTTCATAAAATTTTCTTTGACCTATATTATTTTGAATTAATCTACCATTTTATATGGATAAAACTTGATTTAATTTCACTAACCATCTTAGTCAGAGATGAACCAAGTTCAGTTAGCTGCCTCCTTTTTGCAAACAGTTCTCTGGACAGCAATCATGTTCACTCATTTATGTACTGTTTATGGCTGGTTTTGCTCTACAATAGTAGAGCTGAATAATGTCAGAGATCATATGGCCTGCAAAATTGAAGATATTTACTACTTCTGTCCTTTCACAGAAAGTTTGCTCACTCTAGATCTACACCATGAAAGTAATACTTAAGTGGATTTTAAAGTAACAGTCATTTTGTAATTTAAAAACTATTTAAATAAAACATTTTAATTTGTATACTGAAAATACTTTGTGGGTAACGGTTTCATTATAAACCAAAAAATTCAGTAACTATACCTCCCTCTAAAAACAGATGTAAAATCTGGAAATGAAATTTTCAATAAGTACACCTGAGAGGGTATTATCTAAAGACTTTACTCAGATTAAAAAAAAAAAAAAAAATCCTTTCATATAACAGTTAAAATAACGAAAGTCCCATACAAAAAATAATAGGAATAGAGTGCACTGCTTCTAACTTTACTTGTGATCTTAGAGTATTAAATACATTTCACTGAACATCTACAAAGACATTTGAATAAAAGGAAATATCAATAATCTAGAAGGGAAATTAAAAGGGCTCCAAATTTAAAATTGGTAAGATATTTAAAAAAAATGCAAATAGCTAGAAAATATTAAATGATTAAGAAAAAATTCAGTTTGTTATAAGAAAATGATCTGGTAAGTAGAATATAATTAAAATGAATTTGGGTGAATTAGAGAATTAGGTAAATTGTTAAACCTTTATCACTTACTTTAGAAATAAGATTTAATACCAAACATAAATTTGAAAAACAAGTTAAATGGAAAGAGACTTAACTAAACATAAGTAAACTATTAGAAAAAAGAGAACCGTAATTTTTCATAGTAATTTTTACCATTTGTAGCAAATAAAATTGAATAGAAATCTGCACTGTGAGAACAAACAAGTATTAAGTTGTTTCTAAACTACAAATTCCTTGACATCTACTCAAAGTGCCGATACTGCAGGTCTTAGCAATTCAAACTACTGGTAAAAATGACTAAACCAGAACTGTAAGAACTACATTAATTTTTAATTTACTGAAATCTTGAGCATCACTGATTAGCTTTTGAAAATCATTTCTAATGCCTGTAGAATTTCTCTAAATATTAAACACTTAAAGACCTGAACAATGTGAGAACAGTGGACCCCCAACCCAACTCATACCCCCAATAAGGAAATAGTAATATGGGGGGAACAGAATCATGCTTATAGAATAATGATGAGGTTCAATGGAATAATAAATATCCTCAAAGTTCACTAAATAAATTTTAGCTGCTATAAAAGATAATATTTGTATTACATCCAATAATTAGATATGAGATGTGAGATAATTAATGTTTATTCTGTCTTAACTACACACAAAAACAATTTTGAAGAGCTGTTCCTTACCTTATTAAATGTTAGAAAATTTTTATTTTCAGGCATTTGATAAATTGAAAAGGCTGCTGAGAACTTCAAGAGTTCAAATACAATAAAAAATTAAACATGAGTCATAAGCATTGAAACAAACCAGAAACTGTTCGGCCTAAGAATTAAGATACTTAATTAAAAAGCATTAAATTTAAGATAAACATATGCAGATTCAAGTCAAATAGACCTCATTAGATTAACAGAATCTGACAATATACATCCATAAAACTTGGCTTGGTATTCATAAATCACGAAGAGAAAACAATAATATTATCATCCTCATGTTAGCAGCTTTGCTATAAACTAGAATAGGCTTCAAAATATTCCAGTGACTTGGAAAACAATTTCTAGCCACAGCTCACAATTCAGATCCAGGTTAATACCTGAATCTTAGAAGTGTGCAATTTTCTTTTCCTGGAAATTATTAAATTGAATTCTCTCTGTATGTATACATGTAGAATGAATTTTGGATCTCCTCTTATGGTACAGTAAAAGCTCAATCATATGTCTCTCTAATAAAACTTGCATCATATTGAGACAAATTTAAATTATTTTTATTTTTCTATTTTATGCCCAAAAGCTGATTTTTACCAATGAAATTCTAAAATTAGAACTATAACTTAAAATTACACAGCCTCTTAATGTTTTATTTATAGCATTCTTTATACAGTAGAAGCTTCACTGATATTTAATTTACTGCAGCATCCTGTGGGTGAAGCACAAAATTACATTAATTATAAACAAAGAAACAAAGCACATTTGACTTTTAAAAATTATATATATATTTATATCCAGTTGACAAATAGCATCACAATTATTACTGTATAAAAACTAAAAATCACCATGGAAGCTAAGGCCTAAGTTCTTATTCCAATTGTCCCCCTCCCCTTTTTTATATCTAAGAGATGTTAGAAATTAAATTCCAGTACCTCAAAAAAGGTCTACATTATTTACATACAGTATGGAAAATAAATGCTGCTTTTTGGCTACGTTAGATTACTATTACCTACAGTATTTACACTGTAAATGTTAGGGGGGGAAAATGCACTTCTGACAAATATTTCAAACAGAAATATATTGTGCCTGAAATTCTTGTCTTAAATTAATTGTATATCTTAGTATCTGTTAAATAGAATTTGACTTTCAATAAATCTACTGAAAATCTGAAGCAGAGTATATTGATAATCTAGATAGTGTTAAGTACAATACTGTAATAACTAAAAGTACTGAAGCTTAAATGAAAAAATGGCAACATGTGTGTAGATGGAATTTTATTTAAAATTATAAAATGCCTTAATGTTTACCAATAATTGAGACTATCTAATATTCTTTTCACTCTTAGAACATCTCATATATGTCCCTAAATAGTGAAACCTTCCATTAACTTACCAGAAAAAGGTTTAATTATAATATTCTGTTCTTAGAATCACTTTTTAATATCTAAACCCTTGGCAAAATAAAATGTAATCAAATGAGTGTAACAAACTGAGCTTTAAACCGTACTTTAATTAATTTTCAATTAACTGTAACCTACTGGTTAATTGAACCAAGTGTAGGATATTTAAATGATCCACTAAGAAGTTTGTCAAATCAATTATAGAATGCACAGAAAAGTGGAAATAAGTTTTAGGGAAGGTGTAAGGTAATCTGAAAAATGGTAAATGCTAGTTTTAATAACAAAAGTGTAATAGATGCACAAAAAAGTTAAATTAACACAGTAAAAAAGAGTAGCTTAAATAAACTGGGGATCACATATTACAATAGCAAAGTTATGACGAAATGAACTGAAGACATGAACAGTTCTGAAAATTCTCTTTTCAGTCTACTTTCAAAAGAAATAGTCAGGCTTTTTTTTCCTGTACATAGTTTTGAGCTTCGTCTATACCATATATAGTAGAAAAATAAATTCTTTAGCAACCTAGAAACAGTTTATAAAACTCTTAAAGTTTAATTTTCTTTGCCAGACATGCCAATGTTAAACTGACAGCTATAAATTAAAGCTATATAGACAATAGGTATAAGTAATATAGAACAAGTTAAGAATACTACATTTACCGGAATTTTTGTTTTAAAAATTACTGTACTTTCTTAATTCCTGTGTGCTTTGCAATAGGAATAATAGGGACTTTGTTTTCTTAGAAAAGATAATAACATGTAAGAGTATAACACAAATAAGATAATTTATAATATACATGTACTTCAAACAGCAGCCTGGTTCATGTCAACATCTTGATTCTGATGTTAAAATTAGAAGTACAATACCTAGGACATAACGGTTGGGAAAGATAATATTTATTTTAGGAAAAAAATGGAGCAAATCAAACTCTAAGGAGCCTTGAATCTCAAAATGATCTATTTACTATAATACACATAGTAAAATTGCAGTATGAATGAAGATTACAACATGGACCAAAGAATTTTCTCTTTACCACACAAAATATAACCTAGTAATGAAAGACAAACCACTTCTTTCCTTTGCAGAAAAAAATGGCATGGATTGAGAATGAACAAATTTTGAACACCTAACAAAATTTACCTATGCCATCTATTCTGAAAAATTTTATCCATAATTTAATGCTCTTGTATCTTCACTAACAAAATGTTTAATCCCAAAAGCAGCAGTCATTTACAGCAAATCTGGTACCAACATCAAAGGAAAAAATTGACTTAAAAAATGGTGCAAAAGCAATTTTGGATTTTAGTACAACATATCACAGAAAAGAATATGAATACAAGTTTGCAATTTATATATACATACTCCAAAGAGGCTGTCAGTACCCAAAGTATTTTTATTGCTATATTAGCAATGGATTTTTGGATATGTTTCTAAGGGCCACATAAAAATAGATTTACGGAACAGATTAAACTGAAGTCCTAGATTAAAATGTTTGGCTTAAAGAATTTTCTACAACAAATTTTATGCTTATGTATGAAAAGTTATATAACCTTATATGAAAATGTCATGAAGTATTTTCTACACTATACTAAATGTATTTCCCAAGAGGGAAAAAATTAAAATATCTAAAATATATTAGATTAAGATTACAAGACCATCATAGATCTTTTGAACATGCATCTGTTTACAGAATTAACAGTTTACAGAATGTTTATTTCATTATGGACCATAAAGAAATGAGTTGTTGACAACTATCCTTTGCACAATATTATCAACTCACTTTAGCCACAAGCATGTCCTTGGTGTGTGCGTACAAGAAATATGTTCATTTGCCTCCCATCAAATCATCCACAGGTTTACTTAGAAGTGAAGATGAAGATGCAGAAACATGTTAAGTGTATTTTCTCTTTCTTTCAAACAACATCCCAAGCATGGCATCAGTAGCCTGAAATTATAAAATACTTAACTGGGCTCTTAATTATCTACACAGACTCCAAAAATGTAAATTAAGTTGCCCAAATTAGCACATCAAATAACAAAACCAGCCATAAATTAGGCTGAGAAGCATTAAATGTTTCATATATGTGAGTTTTTAAATCATTTAATTTCTATAGAAAAATTTTATTCACAATATAATGTGACAGAAAATGCCACAGGAATGATATACTGATTGCAATAAAGTTGCATGCAACAGCAGCTTTGTATTTTATAGCTATTTTTGTTTATAAAAATTAAACCTCTCCAGTCATGCTTATCACATGGTTTTAGATTTGTAATGGAAATGAATAAGGAATACCATATATAGTTCAAAGACAAAAATGTCTCATTATTTTGAATGTGAATTATCTGTAAGAAACATGAAGTATACTACTGAACCCTGAAACATGCATGGCTAGATTTACTTTCTGTCCAATTTCAGGCTGTCTGCAATCACTTCCTACTTATATAATACCAAGAGGATCCGTCTGCAATTGTGGTTGTATCAGCTGAGGTTGCAATGGTGGTGGTAACTGAAGCGGTACCATTGGTTCCACCAACTGTCCTGGATTTGAAGGTGGTGGAGGAGCCACAGTGTTCACAGTTTCTACAATTTCTCCATTGTAAAAGAAAAACTGACACTGTTGAATGAATGTTTCAACAACAGACTGATGGATCTTAGTGGTAGACAGAAACTCTCGATTTTCAAAGTCGGGTCTCATCAAAGTAGGCCAAAAACAGATGGATAAGTTGTCTGCTGTCATAAGGTTGATTTTATTTTGCTGACTAACCCTGAAATCATGTCAAAAACAAAACAATTAGAAATCAATAAAAACTCATTATAGGTTCTTCCTAGAATGGCAAATTATCTCAGATGATTTACTTTAACCTTTTACATTAACTTCAAAATTAAAACATTTCTCATCTTGTGCATTCTATGTTCAACTACATTCTAGTAATGAGGCAGCAGTAAAATCCATCCTTATGACAACCAAATAGTCTTTTTAAAATGTTGTGTCCTTGGGATTTATAATTTATAGACATCTCCTTAATCTGTATGAAAAAAAAAGCCTTTTATTAAAGTCATGTGACAATTTTTTTAAAGTCTGGCAAGAGAAATTAAAAATTCAAATGGCATATCCAAATTTCTTATTATTGTGATAGATTAAAAGACAAACTAAAATATGCCATCTCTTTTGAAGCACTTTTGGAAAAATTAAATTTTCAACTTTCAAAAAAATCTCTAGATGATCTTTTAAATCATCAATATCTTCCATAGTTAAATTTTAACAGCTTGTAAGGCAGAGAACACTGGTTCACACAAATATTTCAACTTGCAATTTTTATGATTAAACAATACAGCAATGATCATACATTAATATTTAATAATTTACACGCAAACAATTAAATATGTGAGCAAGCACTTCTCTACCATCATCTAATAAGCAAGCCCAGTAGGCAATGCATAGGATAATCTTATAGTTAAATTTGTACATTTGAAGTTTTAAATCCAAATCAAAGGAACCTCTCAAACACAGGAGTAGCTCACATATAGGATAAAATATGTGCCCTGAAAACATGTGTTCTGTGGTAAAGGTTATTACTACTTGTTAAGAGACTAAATTAGAATATCCAGAGTAAAATCAACCTTTTAAAATACAGTGTAGACACAGTCAGGTGTTTCTATGTAGAAATTCTGAAAGTACTTATAATGTTGAAAGATACAAGAGTATGGGCAACAGTTCTAATTAATGAGTCAAAAAGCACAAAGAAAAGGTACCAAGTCAGAGATAAGGGTGGGCAGAGGAAAGTTTCCTTGAAGAAATAATGCTTGAGTTGAGTGATGATAAATGGTAGGAAAGAGGGTTAATTCAGTCAAAATAGTGGTTCTCAACTTTAGGTATACATACTAGAACCTCCTGGAAGGCATGTTAAAACAGACTAGTGATTATGTTTGGGATGGGGTCTGAGAATTTGCATTACTAACAAATTTCCAGGTGAATATTGATATTACTGGTTTGAGGTCTGCTATTTAAAAATGACTGAGGCAGTCATGTTAAAATGTGATTAAGATGTGATGGGGGGCAGGAACAAATTGATATTTTTAGTTAAGTTCTATTAGTTTAATATTGTGGCATCATGTGCATGGGGGAAAAGAAAAGGGATGAAACTGAAGAAGTTAGAAATAGACCACTAAATGGTAAACAGTTTGGATTTTATTTTCATGATACAGGGTATTATTTGATCAGAAATGTGGTTTTTACAGAAAGATCTTTTAGAAAGATCATTCTGGCATCAGGATTGGGGGAGGAGCAAGAGGAAAACTTGGCAGGGAGAGAGCTCAAATACAAATACAAAGACGAGTTCCCAAAATGAGAATAAAAAAGCCTGAACTAAATAGTGGCAGAAGAAAAAACAGGGAAAGTAAGTAGGAGAAATAAACTGATTTGACACAGAAACTTACTGAAAACATGGGTGAAAGAAATACAACCAAAGAATAATTTCATGGATTAATCTTTCTCATTATTATATATTTATCACTTATCTATTAGAAACATAAATTCAGTGAAATAGGTGACTTTTATTCACTGCCATGTCTCTAGCACTTATAAGACAACCTGGCACATGGTACCCATTACTATCTGGTTGGGTATTCCCTTTAAAAATTTAAGTCTGATGATGTTACTTCTCTCTGCTCTCCAGGTGCTCTCCCTACAGTTCAGAGTAATAGGTAGAAAAAAATCCTGTAATGCCTTTCTTCAGTGAGAAAATCTTGTCTCCCCTTGCCCCAACAAAAGCCAGTTGATTTCAACAGTCTGCTTAGTAACTTGATTTCTATTCTGAAGCAACCTCCTTATTGTGTCAGTAAATGCTTTAAGGAGTACAGTTAGTCAATAGGCCACACCATGAGTAGTACTGGTACTGTCTGTTTTTCCCTTTCTGATCTTATCTTTTAATCGGTCCAAACTTCATTCTATTTGAAGAACAAAGCCTTTCTGCTGTTCTAAAACACCAAATAATTTCATGAATCATCCATGCATTTCGTATTGGGTAAGGTCTCCAATAGTACCCTGTGCATATATGTTATCATACAATGAACTTGTTAATTAAGCCATGGTAATTTTCAAAAGATAAAATTTCATTAATTTTACTATAACAATGTAAACTGGTAGTTTCTCAAGGAGGGAGACTTTGGAGAAGGATTACTAGAAATGTTAAACACTAGTTCTCTTTTAAGAGGTATAGATTGAAATACACATTGGACATGGATATTACTAGCTAAAAGTTCTGTTCATTAAGTCAGAGAAAGTTATGAAGAATCGAATTTTGAAAAAAAATTAGTTCAAACAGTAATTCCATTAAGTCCCATGAACAACTCTGTGAGGTATTATTCTTCTCATTCTTATATTTGAGAAAATCAAAACTTTGCAAGGTAATTTGATGAAGGTTACCGAATGAAAAAATGCTTCAAAGTCAAGCCTTTTGATTCTACAGTCTGAGTTTTAAGACATGCAATACTGCCTTTCACTTAATGAGTGTTACTAAAAAGAATATCTTTTTAGAAAAAGAATCATAAGCTTAAACTTCAACACAGTTAGGGTTAGTTAAAAATATTTAGGGTTAATTATTAATACAAGGATTAGTGTCCTACATTTCAAGTAACAGTTAAGAGTAGACAGTAAAAAATAATCCATGTTTCTAATGAAAGTTAACTGTGTGGAATTATCCAAACAAAATAAACAAGATACACAAAAGCAAAACATTATAACATAAACATCAAACAGAAGCTTTTAATAAAACTTGGACTCTACGTAGAAGAAGTGTCACTTATTATGTAATATTATGCATATAATTAATCTATTTACACCTTTATTTTTCCATTTTCAAACAGGTTGATTTGATTAATCATCTAAGTGTCATTTCACACCTAAAATTTGAGGATCCAAGAAGTGTTGTTAGTGATAAAAATTTACTTACCACACTTACTACTTATATACCACTACATGTACTAAAAGTCATACCTTTCATTAAACAATTACATGAAAAAACTATTTTAAAAGATTTCAAAAAACCAAACACTTCTGAGAACCAAAACGGAACGATTAGTTTGTCACGTTTTCTCTAATAATTACGCAATTTATGAAATAACATATTATAAATATGCAGTGCATTTTACTTGCAAAAAGAAAAAAATACCTGTTTAGATGTGTTATTACATATCTGAATACATCATAGTTTACAGGATGAAATTTCTTAACAATTTCTTTCAATGCATGAAGACGTTCTGTCTTATCCGGGATTTCTGTAAAATTAAAGTAGTGAGGAATTTGTGTGAAACTCACATATTTAAAAATATTTGATAGTTTCCTGCTTATACTTACTGTAAGAAAATGTCTTATTAGAAGAGATAAACAAAAACAAAAAAAATATTCTGTGGAACCTACTATCAACATCACTTTATTACAATATCCTTTTTGCAAGTAAAGCTGAAAGATCAAAGAGAACTCAGATGATAAAATGGTATTTGGGAAATGGTATATTAGTAAATTACTCAAGCCATTTATATGAGATACTGATATCGAATTCAGTAATTACTTATGAATCTGTTAGTCTTTAATATTCACACCAGAGAGTAAATATTTTAGGCTTTGTGGCCACAATTATCAAAACCTGCATATTACCTGTAACTGGATAAGAGGATAATAGTAATGTGGTTCTGTTATAAATGGAAGATGAGTACTTTACTGCTCTTCTTCACTTCATTTTTCTGAAAACAATGGACCTCCAAACTATTAATCTGCAGAACTCAAGGTAGTATAAGTACTAACAAACTCTCATTTGCCACATAATATTTCTAAATTAGTCCTCAAAAATTTCCTAAGTAGAAAAGTTATGAGGATATTGTTTATTGTCAAGAAGTAAGAATATCCAAGACAACAAACTATTTTCCCAGTTAAATTATAAGAGCAATTACATATCTTCTAACAACGTACTAAAGTGGTTTTAATGAAAAAAAATTATCTAAGAACTTTAACATACTCAGAATTATAGGAAACTTGTCTTATGTTACTTAAAAGAGTTCGAAGAAGTTAATCAAAAGGAAATATTATTAGAAACTACATTAATTAGAAAACATAATGTGAATTTAACCACTAGATTACTAGATTACTGATAGTAAAATAGACCCACCTCATTTACTAGATAATGAATTACCATATTTTGCTGTGTATAACCACTATCATGTATAATGCACACACACCCATGTTATTGGCCCAAATTTTCAGGAAAAAAATCTCCCATTAAAATTTTTAAATTCAAGTTTTTATTTGTTTATATATAGGCACTTGTTTTTTGTATACAAAGGAGTTTTAGCACTTTTTTTTAACATATTATGGTACAAGAAATCTTATGTAATGAATAATTACAAAACACAAGAACCAGATACATGGTACAAGAAATAAAAGAATTAAAAACATTTATATAGATATGGAATTAGTACTACTCATATATTGTGCATCCTTATTTTTCCCTCACAAATTTGGGCCAAAGTGCACACTATACATGGCAAAATAGTAAAAACAACTGTATGAATAGTGCTAAAGTAAAAAAATTTTTGAACAAGCTTTCATGTTTCTACTTTTTTTCAAAAAATGACTTATGAGGCTAAAGTTAATTTTTTTGATTAAAATCACCATTATCATCCCTCTCAAAAAAAGGAGGCATACTTACTTGCTGCTTCCAGTAGTCCTGGATGAAGAGAATATGGAATTAAAGGATCTGGCAGATCTGCAAAGAAAGCTTTAAGAGCTCCAGCTACAGCATTTACTGTTACTTCCATTGATACTAGACTGATATTATGATCTACAAGACAAAAAAAGTTTCAATTTTTATTACAGAAGAAGTACAGGCACTCACCAGACAAGAGAGATGGCCCATTCAAATATAATTAAGTCTTCTAATGGGCCATCTCTCTTGTCAGGTGGATTCATCCCTTTCCAACCGTTTTTTTCTTCTTTTTTCTTTTTCTAAAGGAAAGGTACAGACAGGAATGAAGGAGAGTAGGCAGGCAGGCAGGCAGGAAGAGAGAAGGAAGAAGCATCTTTATTTTATTTTTATTTAGGTGTTCATACTGATTGCTTCCTCTGGGCCCGGGAATAAATCCAGTGGCCTGCTCCTTCATAGGTGACTGACCTAATCGATGCTCCACCAGGGCACACCCCTCTCCCACTGTTTTAATGAAAACTTTGACACAAAAAACAAGTTTGTCTGAAAAATTATACAGACAAGGAGACAGAAGAAATTTCTGTTAATATGATCTTAGGCTTATTAGCATATAGAAGAACATGAGCTTTTATGTACATCAGCCTTTTTTTAAAATAAAGTTTACACAAGAGAAAAAAAACAAAAATAAATAATTGGGACTACCTCAAACTAAATACCTTCTGCACAGCCAAAGAAATCATCACCAACACAAAAAGACAACCTACCAACTGGGAGAAGATATTTGCTTTCCATATATTTGACAAGGGCTATAAGCCAAAAATTTCAACAGAAAAACACAATGAAAAAATGGGCAGGAGACCTGGACAGGCATTTCTTCAAAGACATACAGATAGTCAACCAGCATATGAAAAAATGTTCTTCCTCGTTCAATATGGAAATGTCAGTCAAAAGAACAATGAGATTATCACCTCATACCTGTGAGGCTAGTTAATATTCAAGTCTAGAAATAACAAATAGTGGTGAGGATGGGAAAGGGGAACATTATTATACTGTTGGTGGGAGTGTAAAATGATGTAACCCTTATAGAAAACAGTATGGAGCTTCTTCAAAAAATTAAGACTGGAAATCCCATATGACCCCATCATACCACTTCTGCGTTATTTACCGAAAAGACACAACACTAATTCACAGAGATATAAGTTCCCCATGTTTTTTGCAGCATTATTTACAGTAGCCAAGAACTGGAAACTACCTAAGTTCCCAGGGTCAGATGAATGGATAAAGAAGATGTGGTATATATACTCAGTAGAATCCTTAAAAAGACGAAATCCTATTGTGACCACATGGATGGAACTAGAGAGGATTATGCTAAGTGAAATTAGTCAAAAGGCAAAAGCAAATACTGGATAATCTCACTCATGTGGATTATAAAGTAACAAAGCAAAGGAACAGAATAAACACAAACCAACTATGTTGGTCATTAACAACAGAACTGAGGTTACCAGTAGGAGAAAGGGTGGGGGTGAGGGTAAGTAGTGGTGGGGTCCAATGGACAACGGTGAAGAACTTTTGGTAATTTGGTGGGCAGGGTATGCTGGCATATATTGAATAGGGAACCTACATGTTAAGTGTTTATATTATTTTGCAAATCAATGCTACCTCAATAAATATTTTTAATAATATAGTTTACATAAGCTACTTAAAAGCTGTCAAAGGGAAATCATGAAAAATTAAACATTAATTCAAGTTAAGACCTTTGATTTTTTTTAAAATATAAAATGGCTTACATTTAAAGTAATGAGTGAAGTTCTGACTAAAAGCAAGAATGAAACACATTACAGGTCTATCATATGGTTTATTTGCTATTAAAAAACGTTTTTATTCTAAAGATGACTATGATAGAAAATAAAAAAATCATAGACCAACAACACCAAATAATCCAGAGATAATCACTGTTTATAATTTAGAATGTTTCCTTTCAGTCCTTCTACATTCATTTTTTAAAAAAAGATAAAAAAGATAAATCTTATATACATTTTATATTGCATTCTACTTTTAAGGCATTACTCATTAAAATTTCACAAACTTCTTAAAAACCTTTTTTTTTTTGATCAGGTAACTTTGTTGTAATATTAACAATAGCTACCTGGTTAAATTCTATAAGAATAGTACTAAGAATTCACATATATACTTAGTCCATAATTACCAATAGTTAATATTTTACCCTACATAAATAATTTTAAAGGCTACAAAATAGCCCCCAGATTGAACAAATTACATAATGTTCTATTACTGAACATTAAGACTGATTTCATTTTAAAAATATTATAAAGATGCTAAGGTAAATACTTTCGTATGTACTACTGTTTATTTCCTTAGGCTACATTCTTTATAATTGAAACCCAACAAATATTTACTATGGTGAATGGCACAAAAACCTTTTCATATGCATAATCTTATTTCTCATGATTATTCTCTTCACTCCCATTCTAGACATGGAAAAGGTGAGATTTAGAAAGAGCACAAAGCACTTCCCTAGAGCACAAAGATACCAAGTGCCAGAATCAGAAAAAAAAAAAAAAATCGTTCAAAAGACCCTGGGCCTACCACGTCCCTTCATTACTGGAAGTTAAATTGTGCCACTTGATATTATAAAGTCTAAACAGTTTATCTAACAAAATAATTTTAAATGAAATACTGTTTTCAAAGCAAGACGCACATACACATACCACTCAACAACTGATATTTTACTATTTCAACCTATACATCTTTATTATTTGACATGACTATCTAATATTCTATTTAAAATTATATAGGTGGTTTCCCTCTCTGCTTTTTTAAAAAATTACAAACAATGCTGCAATGAATGCTCTTGCAACTGTATCTTGGTGTGCTTACACAAAGACTCCTGTAACATAAACATTTATAAGTGGGATTTCTCTAGCAAATCTACCTGATTTTTAGTAGATATTTATGAACTGCCTCTCTGAAAGGGCAACCACAATCAAGTTTGTAAACATATCTGGTTGCCTACAACCTACCAACATTATTTTTCATTCTGATAATAAAGTATCTTTTATCCATTATCTCATACAGAATTCCTACATATTTATAGCACACTTTACCAACTTGTTCATGCTTTCAAGGGTTCATATCAAGTTAAGACCTTTCCCTACTCCAAGATTATAAAAGCATTCACTCACCTTTTTCCCTAGAACTTAAGAGTTTTCACTTTTTTTACTTTTTAAACCTTTGTTTGCCTATGGAATTTACTTTAATATGAGTAGGGAACTGAGTTTTGTTTTTATTCCTAGTGGGCCCAATATCAAGAAAAAAAAACTTTTAAATTCTATCTTTAAATAGATTCTATCTGATATATAAAAATGCAGATACATCATAAATCAATTTATTGCTTTTCTAATTTCCAAATGGATTTGTAGGTCTCCTGTAGCTTTTATAAAGTAGCATCTATTCTATTTAATACTTCTAATCCCACTTTAAAACTTTACTGTCAACATCCATATCCTCAGGATTTCATAAAAAAATCAATATTACCACCATGAAATAGCAGGCTTTTATTTTATAGAAATATCTTACCTTGATCAAATTGTTTTTGAATATTGTCTTGATCAGTTTTGTTTCCACTAACACGATAGAGTCCTTCAGTACATAATCCTAAAAGAAAATTAATTATACATTCTTTATGTACAAATATATCGACAACAAAAAGATTATACTTAATCTTATGTGTATCTTAGTGATTTAAAAATGTGGTAAAATATTTAAGAATAAAATATTTTGAGTATTTCACTTTAAATAAGCTCTTAATAAACAATTTTTATTTTAAACCATTTAGAGCATTCCATTTCATGGAAAATGAGTAGGCACATTTCTTCCACTAAATACAGCTTAAGTTCCTGAAGAAATACATAATACATACAATGAAGATTGAATGGAGAGAAAAAAAGTGAATTGGCCAGCAACTCTGGAACTTAAGAATTTGACAGTGTATTCCCTGGATTTTCTTTCATCATTTATATATCCTGGATCAGACAATGTCAAAAAACACAAAACACACAGAAAACCAACAACAAGAAAAACCCGCTTACTTTAGTGAAAGAAACAAGAAAGGTGTAGCCAAGGAAGCATAGCAAAACAATTTTTTTTTTGTTACTATAATTGTTCTACTCTAGCCAAACAGCATGGAATCCATTCCTCCTCATCCACATCAGTGGAGGCCAAGTGGGGAAACTAGAATTCAACCTTGTCCAGCAGTAATAAAGGTGACCCTTCTCCCTGGCATGTTACCTGGGGCTACAGGGAGAGTAAATTTCTACCATAGCCCTGAGGTTAAAGGGCATCCTCCATGCCCCACCACAGTAGTGTTAGCAGAGGTCAGTGGAGAGACCAAGTAGGGGGTCTGGACTCTCACCTCCACTTGACAGTAAATGAGGCAGTTCTCCTTCTCTGCAGGCACAGTTATCAGAGGAGGTTTGCTAAAACAGAGGATTTAAATGAGAGCCAAAGTATCACAGCATAATACTGCTAGGATGCTATAAATAAAACTCACTCATCATACAATAACGAAGAGTCAAAAGGGTTTGAAGAGCTGGAACAACTTTAGAATCTTATCAAAATCTTAATTAAAAAAAAAGCAAAATTACGACTAGGGTTGCCAAGTACAGAAGCGTTAAATTGCTCATGGACCATCCCCCCACAACTCATATTGACGAGGACACAACTAGAAGGCTAGAAGGCAATGAGATGATAGAAAGTCCTGAAAGAAAATACCAACCAAAAATTATGTATTGATAAAACAATCATTCAAAAATGAAAGGAAATTTAAGACATTCTTAGATATGCAAATGTTGAGGGAATTCATCACTAGCAGATATTTGCTACAAGAATGCTAAGGGGGAGAGTCTTCCAGGTTGAATGAAATGAAAAGGCATCAGATAATAACATGAAGCCATAACAAAACCCAAAAAACAAATATAACAAATATAACAAATATAATAGACAGGAATATAAGAGAGTAGTTTTATAATTTTTATTTGTAACGTATTTCTATTTCTATATGATTTAAAAGAAATATATGAAACAATAATTATAAAGCTACGCTAATAATGGACACATGATATATAGATATAATTTGTGACAATGACATAGGAGTAGAAGATCTAGTCATAAAGGTATGATTTTCAGTGGGCTGCTTGTTCAAAGTTTATTATTATCTTTAAAATTCTTCATGGAAAATTATTGTTTATTAGCTTTCAGCAGCCAACTTCTGAGCATTATGGGCACTTGCCTCCTTCTGAGCTCCCTGATCTGTCTTCTAAGTAAGAGACATTTTGGGACAATACCACTTTTTAATTTTTTTTCTTAGGTTTCTTCTCATAGACTGGATTCTCTCATATAGCAGAAAGAGCTTTCTTATATATTAGGTTGTTTATGCAATAAGAGAACTGTTTCCTATAATCATCTTCATCTTCTTTCACTAGGCATATAATCTGCAATTCACAATAGGTAAAAAGTATAAATAACCCAAATATCCAACAGTGGATGAATGCATAAAGAAAATGTGATATGTGTGTGTATCTTTATACAACAGTATACTAGATACAAAGGAATGAAGTGCAGATGCATACTAATAATGTAGATTAATCTCAAAAACACGTCAAAAACATGCAAGTTTTTTGGCAATGTTAAATGAAGAACAAATTAGCCAGTGTGCTGACTATACATATCAGATTCATTCTTTTGGAACATCGGAATTGGGATAAAAGACATCTGTGGTTAAAACACATGTGGTTAAAGCTGAGACACAAAAATCTAGGATCTATAAAAAGATAAGGTGAGTCTGGAGAAAGAAAACATACACGGTTTCCATAAGATACCCCTCATTCCAATAAGTATATTTTTTGCATTTGGTTTCTTGCATCAAAAATATTTTAGATTAACAAAGCCTTAACCCCCTAGAGTATAGAAATTAGATCTATTATTTTTGTGTGGGGGGTACTCAATATTTTTAAGTAGGAGGGATATTTAGAGGTAGGCAACTAGATTGAAAGCAAGAACAGTAAATATATGTTGTAATAGATCTTAATATGGTACTGAGACTGGAAAACAGGTTTAAGAAAAATACTGCTAAGAAGAAAGGGCAAAGTTTAGCATTTCCATTATGTGGGCACAATGGGTGAAAAAAAGAGATTAATGAATTATCTAAGCCTATATATAAAGAGGGGAAAAAAGCCTCAAATTATCAAAAAAAGAAGTGATGAAATGAATTTTGATCAAGTCTAAGATATCACATCAGGAGGCAGTTGAGAATATAGGAAAAATAGTGAGGTATGAGAAATAAAGATTTGGGAATTATTCTGAATGATATGATGGCACAGGCCCAAAATTAAAAATAAATCAAAATACTCAGAAATGAGACAAATACTAAATGAGATGGCTATAACTTGTTGAAATTTATTAAAAGCATACTTAGTAATGCAAGAGAATGGACGTGCAGAATTATAATGTTTTATAACAGAATGTCCACCATATGCTACATATTAGAATATGAATATCTGCTAAGATATCATCCCTGATAATACATAGTACATAGTTAAGCAGGACAGCAATTTTAATTCTTAATAGCTAAAGTATGTTCAAAGTGAGTAAGCAAAGTGAGATTTTTTTCATATTCTACAAAGCTTTTAAAATCAAACACATTACAAGAAAATTACAGGCTAGTATCTCCCATGAACATACATAAAGAAATCTTCAATGAAGTATCAGTAATTTTTAAGAGTATAAAAAGAAATTACATATTGCAATCAGTGGGATTTTATCCAAGTAAGCAAGGCTGATTCACCATTTGAAAATCAATGTAAATACATCACACATCAATGGATTTAAAAGGTTAAAAAAAAAAAAAAATCACACAATCTTATCAATAATTACAGAAAAGGCATTTTTTATCATTCATAATTCCCAACAAACTAGAAATAAAGGGGAACTTTCTTATTCTGATAGACTATTACCAAAAAAAAAAAAAAGACAATACCATATTTAAAAGTGAGAAATCTGAAACTTTTCTACTAAGGTATAAGGCAAGGATGTACCTCTCATCACTCCTTTTCAACACTGTACTAAAGTCCTTGCTAAGGACAATAAGAAATGATACCAAAGGTATACAGATTGTGAAGAAATATATAGTTTACCATAGGTGACATGATTGTGTGTAAGCAGAAAATTCAATTGGCAAAAAATCTCCTGGAACTAGTATGTGATTATAGCAAAGCTGCTAGAATACAAGGTTAATAAGCAAAAGTTTATTGCTTTCCTTATGTACCGATGACTGTAATTTGAATGAATTTTATTTTAAATTAAAAACACAGAATCATTTGCATTAGTACTGCTAAAAATGAATTACTTAAGTATAAATATAACAATATATGTAAAGATCTATATGAGGAAAACTATAAGAACCAAATAAATAGATAGTCCAGGTTCACAGAAAGGAAGACTATTGTCAAGATGTCAGTTCTTCCCAACTTGTTCTATAAATTCAGTGCAAAACCAATCAAATTCCCGGTAAGTTATGTGATGGCTATCAACAAAATTAAATTAAAATTTATACAGAGGCCAAGACCTTACACCAATATAATAGTCAAAGAAAGGAACAAAGTTGGAGGACTGATGCTGCC
Organism: Solenodon paradoxus; assembly: GCA_004363575.1. Taxonomy (NCBI): domain Eukaryota; kingdom Metazoa; phylum Chordata; class Mammalia; order Eulipotyphla; family Solenodontidae; genus Solenodon; species Solenodon paradoxus. Next base: position 49,076 of record RJWH01002332.1, read on the forward strand.
CAACCTGGAGTCTCATAATAAAGCCAGAGTAATCACAACAGTGTGGTATTGGAGAAAAAAAAGACAAAAAGATCAATGGAACAGAATAGAGTCCAGAAACAGAAAGCCACCAATAGCCAACTGATCTTCGACACAGGAGCAAAGACACATAATGGAGAGTAACGAGTGTCTTCAATAATTAATGGTGGTAGAAAAACGGCGCACACACAACAAAAAATGAATCCAGACACAGACCATACACCTTTCACAAAAGCTGAAAAGGATCATAAGACTTCAAAATAAAAAGCAAAAGTATAAAATTCTTAGAAAGCAACATATTAGAAAACTTAAATGATCTTGGGTGTGAAGATGCTTTATTAAAGGTAACACTATAGACGTGATGCATAAAATAAAAAAAAGGTAAGCTAGATAGATTTCATTAAAATTAAAAATTATTTACAAAAGGTGTATCTGATAAAGGATTATATACAAAAGACACAAAGAACTCAAAACTTGATAGTTAGAAAACAACTCCCTTAATAACTAGGCCAAAGACCTTGAAAGACATCTCTCATCAAAGAAGACACAGAGATAGAAAGTAAGTGTTTAAAAAGATGCTCCATATGTATGTTACTACGGAATTACAAATTAAAATACTACTACTACACACAGCTACTGCAATGGTCAAAAGCTAGAACACTGACCCTCCATGTTGGAGACGATTTGGAGCAACAGGAATTCTAATTCACTGCTGGTGGGAATACAAGATAGTAAAGAGACTTTGGAAGACAGAGACAGTTTTATGATTTCTTACAATACTAATCATATGCTTACCATATATTTAGCAATTTACCCAAAGAAGTTAAAAACTTATGTCTACACAAGAAATCTGCACATGGGCATTTACAGCATCTCTATCAATGGTGCTAAGATATGGAAACAACCAACATGTTCCTCAGTAGGTCACTGGACAAATAAACCACGGTACATACAGATAATAAAAATTATTCAACATTATGAAGAAATGAGCTATCAAGTCACGAAAAGACTTGGAGGAACAGTAAACACATATCACTAAATCAAAGAAGCCAATCTAAAAAGGCTATATACAACTATATGATACTGTGGAAAGGGCAAACATAGGGAAAAGAATTAAAAAATCAGTGGTTGCCACGAGTTGGGGAGAGGTGAGAGAAATCAATAGGCAGAGCACAGAGAAGTTTTGGGGCAGTGAAAATTCTGTTATTGTAATGTTGAATACGTCATTAAACATTTACCCAAACCCATAGAATGTATAACACTAAGAATGAACACCAATGTACACTACAGACTATGATTATGTCAATATCAGTTCACCCTTGATAAAAATGTACTACTCTGTTAGGAGATGTTGATAATGTAGAATAGAGGGGCTCTATGTTGAGGGCAGAGGACTTGTAAGAAATCTATGTAACTTACTTTCAATTTTGTTGTAAAACTAAAATTGGCTCTAAAATAATAAACACATGCCTTTCCCCACCTCTCTCTGTGTGTATGTATCTGTCTATATCAAGTTTATAAGGATGAAATATTACCAACGAAGTAAAAATCTTTCAGCGGTGTAAGTGACATTTTGGGTACAAGGCCATTACAGGAATAAGACTAAACACAGTATAGTATTTTTTTCGTCTCAATTAATCAAAGCCTATTTAAATTCCACTGTAGGGAGAGTTAAGGATATGTATATATTCTTGCATATATGTATATATGTATATAATGTACATGATCCCTTGAATTTACTTAATTAAAACCCGTCACTACTTTCCAGGCACTACATTTTTAATATTTGAGAAAAAGCAACAATAGCTCTCCCATCTTTTGCTAATTTACATACAATTAAAAGTTCATAAAGTAAATGTGACATTCATCATCTTTATTCTATATTCAAAATTACAAAGAGGGACTATATTAAAGACAAAGAACCAAGCTACAAAAGTAAATTCCCTAGAATCATACAATGAGTAAGTTAGGATCTTTAGTTTTCCCCATTCAAAAATACATAAAATATAAAATACATATTTAATAAAATATTTAATATATTTAATAAAATATATTAAATATATATTTTTGAAAGGCCTCCCCATTTGTTTTATGGTGGGTAGTTTTCATTTCTTTGTATGCTTTCTAGTATTAGATTGGGACAGGAATTTTATGTCCATACATCTTTCCTAGAAAATAAAAATATAAGCATATAAAGATGTTAATAAAGGGATAATTGGCAATATTAACTGCTTGAAGACAAGTTCAGAAATAGGGGTTTACTAATTAAACTATGATTATCAAGACATTAGAATATGGTGTGCCCTGGTAGAGCAGCAATAGTTAGGTCAGTTAACTCTGGAGGATCACAGTCCCCGTACAACTCAATGACCTAGGTTCACATCCCGGGTCTGGGAAGAACAATCAATATGAACAAGTAAATAAAAAAATAAAATAGAATAAAGTGCTTCTTTCTCCTCTCTCTGCCTGCCTACTATCTTGCTTTCATTCTTGTCTGCACCTTTCCTTAAAAAAAAAATAAATAGTAGAAGATGATAATACAGTAAGTAATAAAAAAGTAATTCTAAAGTATTTTATCACATGGAATGAAGTTGTTCATGTATTAAAAATATCATAAACCTTGTTTATTGTTCTCCTTTAGAAAAAGCTGTATGTGTTTAAATGTATTATATCTGGTATAAAATGAAATTGCATGTGATGTTTTTCAGAGTCTAGTCCTTATAGACTTAACTTTTTTTCTTGCTATAATAAATTACTTTCCTTAAAAAAAACTGGTTATCAAAAATCACCTGTTAGCAGTAATGATTAAGTAGAGTCTGGTCTAGAATAGTTAAGTGGCCTCAGACAAGTTACTTACTTTCTCTGGGCCTCAGCTTCTTTCTGTGAAATGGAGATAGTAATGGCACAAACACCCCATAGAGTTATGAAAATTAAATGAATAAGCAACAAACTTAGTTTATAACATACTGAAAGTTTACTATACAGACTAAGCATTCAGTAAAAGCCAATATATTATGAAAGTAATTCTTTCATTACTAAAATAATGGGGAAAGAATATCAAAAGGGTATTTCTTCAGATTAGCACATTTGTTTCCCTACAGGATTTTCATCACTAAAAAAAAAGCGATGTTTACATCATCGGGTGGTCAACCATAAAAACGACAATTTCATGTTTAAAACAAATTTTAAAAAGGCATTTGAGATAGCTTTTGATAAGAATAGTCTTTCTTTATCATAACCATAGAGCATCTTGAACACTGTGTATCTCCCACTTCATCATTCATTAGTATCACAAAGGAAAACCTGTGTTTTTAAATTATAACTTAGTGGCCCAGCATAATGCAAATTACTCAGTTTATAAAAATTTAAATTATGAAGTTTCACTATAGGACAATTATCTCCATTCTCTCATCTTTTGCAATGATCACACATTCTTTATACCTGTAAGAAAAACCAAATACTAAACCCAAACTGGAAAGTAAGTAAAGAATTATATGTATCACTAATGTCACAAGGACAAACTCTCAGGGTTATTACAAAAATGGAATTCATTTTTAAGACATTTATTTAAATAAAGATTTAATTTTATTCGCCACTTTTAGGAGGTAAGGGTCCCCCCATTCTCATGTAGATTATGTTCTAATGAATGTAGTATAAAATAAAAAATATAAGTTATGACTCAGTGACCAGCTATTTCAAGAAAACAAGATCCTTGCCAACGTATGAAAATATAATTCAAAACTAGAACCACAAAAGGTATTATCAATATACCAGGAAACCTCAAGGAATTTCTGCTAGATACAGAATCTAAAGGACTAATTTCAAGTTCCCCTTTGTTGATCAAGAATAAGCAAGTCACATTTAATCCAGATGTAAATGATACCAATTATTTGACACTGATAGGGTTATTAAGAGCAACATAAAGTCCTTTAGGAACTGACCTCATAATATAATTCATTAGGAAGTTCTATGTAAAAACCCAGTCAAAAATATAACTGAAACCAGACTAGAAATTGAGACAAATAAAACTTAGGATAAGTCTGCAAAAAACCTGGCTTTAGAGTCTTCAAAAAAGACTTATGAGTAAAGTATCTAGATCACTATAACTTACTCTCAACTGTTTAGCAAACAAAAAAGATGAAATGTAGCAAAAAAGTAAGTAACTTGTTAATCTAGGTGAAAGGTATATGGATGCTCATCATACTACTCGTACATTTCTAAAGATTCAAAAATTATTTAAATGTAGGAATAAAATATTTTAAAAAATCCTTTACACTAACAAATTGACTGGAGAAATATAGAATGACTACTTCGTATTTGTTATCAAATATTAAAGTAAAATGTAAGGTTTATGCTTTTCTACAGCCATGATCCACTTTCTGGCTCCATCAGAGTAGGCAGTCAAGTGATAACATGGTAGAGGCTGAGAAGGCGTGCAACAGAATGAACATAAAAATGCATTAAGAAAGACAGGCTGAACAAGGAAGGACAGAAGACACAAGAATGTGTTGTTTAAACAGAGTGATGAAAAGAAGTAATAGCAAGTGAAAATGGTGAAGTTTAAATAACAATATTTTATTTGCTAGTGTTATATTTACCTCAGTAATAAAACAAAGATTCATTCATTCACTTCACTTCAATGATTTCATCCGTAACTGATGTGTTGGAAAAAACACACCTTTTTAAAACCAGTATTTAAAGAACCTCATTGACATTTGTACTTTTTAACTTAGTCTGACCAGAAATAGCAACCTCTTAACTTTAGACACAGGTCTCTATTTCTTTATAATCCATTTATAATAACGGGAGCATCTCAGATGAAATACATCTATATGCAAATATAAATTTTGGCAAATAGAGTATACCACATCTATCTGGAATTCAGTCACCTGATCACCTAATCTATTGTTAACAGAAAAAAAAAGGGAAGCAGAAAGGAATATACATCACTAAAAAGATATCACAAGTTTCTTCTACTGAAATGTATTATTTCATTTTTAGGATAAATAACTATTTTTCTACTAATTTTATGTAACCTAACCAAAAGCACATCTTAAGATATATGTTTTCCTGAATCATAGAAGATTAGAAGGTGCAAATTAGGAAAGCAAAATAAAGATTATCTACAGCAGGAGCTACACTGACAAGGAAGAAACTGAAAAAGTGTAAGATGAAGAAAAAAAATTTTAAACATGTCTCCAACAACGAAAAAGCTTCAGCAGATTCTGAAGATAACACACTTTTAAAACCAACAGAAAAATTCATTAAAACACCATTCTAAGGTATTTTTTAAAAGGAGAAAACATGTCCTAGTATCATTCTATGACTTTATCCTAATGATAAAACCAAAGACACCAAAAAACTATAGACTATATCCTTTGTGAATACAGACACAAAATCTTCAACAAAAGTAAAACTGAATCCAACAGCATATTAAAAGGACTACAAACCAAGACCAAGTGGGACATATCCCAGGAATCCAAGGGTCAACATAAGAAAATCAATGTAACACTAATGAAGAAAAATACAAACCACAAGAACATTTCCCTTGACACAGAAAAATCATTTAACAAAATTCAACACCCTCATGATAAAAAAAAAAGAAAAAAAACAACAAATGACAAAGAATTCAACAAACCAGGAATAAAAGTTGTTATAGGTTGATTTTCTCCCAGAAAGATATGCTAAAGTTCTAAAACCCAAAACGTCAGAAGGTGATTTCATTTAGAAATAGGGTCATGCAGATGTAACTAGTTAAGATGAAGCCATACCAGAATACGACAAGTCCTTAATCCAATGACTGGTGTCACTATAAAAAAAGATAGAGACACATAAGGAGAACTTAAAGGGCAGAGATAGAGAAGTGATCAATAGTTGCAAGTCAAGAAACACCAAGGACTGACAACCAGTCCAGAAGTCAGGAAGAGGCAAGGAAGGATTCTACCCAGTTACATAGGGAAAATGATTAAGCTGATGCTGATTTCAAACTTCTATCCTCTAGACTATATGACAAGCAAACTTCTGTTGTTTTAAGCTATCTAGTTTGTGTGACACTTTGTTATGCAGCCCCAGAGAAAACGATTACAGAAAGGAACTTCCTCAATGTGATATAGAGCATTTATAAAAACAAAAACAAAACCTCACAACTCTCATAATGGTGAAAGAATGAATGCTTTCCTCTAAAATAAGGGAAAAACAGGACCCCACTACCAGTAGCTCAGTAGCTAAGGTGGAGACTATGAAAGACATGGACCTGGGCTGGAAACTTGGAGGAAAAAAATAAGGACACTGCACTTTCACCACAGTTATTCAATACTGCACTAAAAGTTCAAGCCGGAGAAATTATGTAAAACAAAGAAATAAAAGGCATACAAATTTGAAAGAAGTAAAGCTATTCCTATTCACAGAAGACAGGACCTTATATAAAGAAAATCCTGAATATACACACACACAAAATGGAGCTAATAAAAAAAATTCAGCGAAGTTACAGGACATTAGATTACAACACAAGAATCATTTCTACACACCAGTGACAAACATTCCAAAAATGAAATTAAGAAAACAATTCAGTTTACAACGACATCCAAAAGTATACCTAGAAATAAATTTCACCAAGGAGGTATAAGACTTGTACACTAAATACTACTAAAACAGTGCTGAGAAAAATTAAAGACCTAAATAAATGGAAAAACATGTCCATAGAAGACTTAATGCTGTTAAAATGGCAACATTACCAAAGTGATCTATAGATCAAAATGTAATCCCTAGCAAAACAGACAAGATGGCTAGAATTAAACACAAAATATAGCAAGTACGTGTGTGAGATTATGGGCAAACTGGAATCATTTTACATCGCTCGTGAAAATATAAACTGATAGCAAGTTTCCTTCCCACTGCGGAACTCAGTTTGCCTGTTCCTCAAAAAGTTAAACACAGAAATACCACATGACCCACAATTCCTTTAATTATGTATCTCCAAAATTGAAAAGCACACAAATGTTTTATATAAGTTCTCAAAGTAACACTGTTCACAACGGCCAAAGAGTGGAAACAAATCGAATGCCCATCAAGAGATGAATAAAAAAATGTGGCTATTCATATAAAAACACATTATCCATAGATGAAACTCAAAAAACTGTTAAGTGACAGAAGCCAGATAAGAGTTCACATATTGTATGATTCTATTTAGGTGAAAAATTTGGAATAAGAAAATCCACAGAGAAAGCAGGTTAATGGTTGCTAAGGTATGGGAAGAATAACAAAATGAATTCAATATTCTTTTAAACAAACACTTGGAAATTCATGACCCGGTAATGTAAAACTAATAATATCTGACCATCAAAGCAAAATGCCAAACAGAGCGGAAAAATATAACTCAGAATCAGAAAAAAAAAAAACACCAAAAACAACCCAGAAATAAAATGACAGAATTAGTAAACCAATGATCTTAAAACAACTCTTATTCTTTATATGTACACTCAGCTATTATACATTTTATAAGATGTGAAGAAAAAAATAACAATGGATAGAAAAGGGAAATACATACAAAACAGACTTAATGAAATTTCTAGATTTGATCACTGGGGGTGGGGCAGGGGTATGGATGGATCGCTAATTTTCAAAAAAAATGCCAAGACAATTCAATAAGTGGTGTTTGGAGAACAGAGACCTATATGTAAAAGAATTAAGCTGGAGCTTTTCTTGCATGAAAATTAACTCAAAATGTAGTACAAACCTAAACATAAGGGCTGTAACCATAAAGAATACCTAGGAATAAAATTTCATGATTTGGATTTGACAAATCTTTTTATCCCATGCACACAGTAACAAAATGAAGTGCCATTAATTAAATTATACTTTCATGTATCAAAGGTATCATCAAGGAATTATTAAAGACAAATAGAATGGGAAAATTTTTTTTTCAAATATATGCAAAAGCAGTATGTATCCAGAATACAAAGTTCTTAAACCCAACAGTAAGATAAACAACTCAATTTATATATGGGCAAAAATCTGAGTAGACATTTCTCCAAAGGAAATGCATAAATGATGAATGAAAACTAGAAAATACACTCAGTATGCCATTTGTCACCAAGGAAATGTAAATCAAAATCATGAGATAATACTCCATACTAAGCTGGCTATAATAAAAAGGAAAATAAATGTAAGCAAAGACATAGAGAATGTAAATGAATGTCCCTGGTTAAAGTATAAAATGGTGCAGTCATTTTGGAAAATGCCTGGTCATTTCTCAAAAGGTTAAACACAATCCAGCAATTCCACTCCTAGGCACATACTCAAGAGAAATGAAAAAATGTTCACATAAAAATTTGTACACAATAGTGGGTCTAGTACACCCTGGGAGCAGTTCCACATACATTCCAAGGTCCAGGGTTAATGTGAACAACTATATGACAATAAATAAAAATAAAACAAAAAACTTATAAAGGCATGTTCATAATAGCAATATTCATAATACTCAAAAAGTGGAAACAATCCAAATGTCCATCAAGGGAAAATTATTTAATAATAAAAATAATGTACTGATAAATGCTACAATATGGATGAGTCCTGAAACATTCTATTACAATCAGTCACAAATGATCAGAATAGATAAGTTTATAGACAGAAAGTCAAAGGGAGAGATGAGAATGAGTATGGGGAATAGGGAGTGACTATTTAAAGAATATAGGATTTCTTTACCTTTAAATGGTTAACTGTAGGGTATGAGAATTGTATTTCAATAAAGCAGTTATATAAAAGGTCTTTAGCCTAAGAGAGTATCTTTCAAAAGTAAGGATAATTCTGCTTAAAGCAAAAAATATAAACATATCCTGTGATATTTAAAAAAATTATAGAATTAAAATGTACAATACAAGGGATAAGAGAGTTAAAATACTAAGTTTCTTAAACTACATATTATCATGGTATACATTATTTGAATGTGTCATTAAAGATTCTAGGACCGTCATTAAAGATTCTAGAAAAAATTCTAGTGTACCACTAAAATTATGTGAGATGGGTAACATAAAAAACAAACAAACCTAGGGACACCCATACTTATGTCAACTCATGGATCACTGATGAAATTAAGATTTATCTGGATATAAATCAGAATGAAGAGATGAGCTACCAGAACATGTGGGATATGGCAAAAGCAGTTCTAAGAGGAAAGTTTATAGTCACACAGCACACATCAAAAGTCAAGAGAGCTCAAATTAAATCCCTAACCTCACATCTGAGGGACCTAGAAAGGGAAGGACAATCGAAAAAAAAAAAAGGAAAGAAAGAAAAAAAAAATCAGCATAAGGAAGGAAATAATAAAAGAGCAGAAATTTGAAAACAAAAGAACCATCCAAAAGATCAACGAGACCAAGAGTTGGTTCTTTGAGAAAAAGAAAAAAAAAAAAAAAAAGAAAAAATCGATAGACCCTTAGATTCACAAAGCAGAGAATAAAAATCCTAATAACAAGAATCTGATAGCATAGAAATACAAAGGATCATGAAACAATATTACTAGCAATTACATGCCAACAAATTAACTGATCCTAAAGAAATGGACACATTCCCAGGCTGTAGGAACAACCTCCCAAACCTGAACCAGGAAGACACAGATTATCTTGAGCAGACCAAATCACAAGCACAGAAATTGAAGCACTAATCAAAAATCTCTCAAAAAACAAGAAGCCCAAGTCCAGATGGCTTTGCCAGTGAATTAAAAGAAGGTACAATTTCCATCCTCTAACTTTTCCACAAAAGTGAAGAGCAGGAAAAACTCCAGATATATTCCATGAGGCCAGAATTACCCCATCCCCAAATCAAACAAAGATAACACCAAAAAAGAAAACCATAGGCCAATATCACTGAGGAATACAGATGCAAAAAATCCTCACCAAAATCCTGGCAAATCAAATTCAACAGCAAATTAAAAAAATAATACACCATAATCAAGTGGGATTCATTCCAAAGGATAAAGGATGGTTTAACATATGCAAATCAATGAATGTAATATACTACATCAACAAAGAAAATACTAAAAAATCATAAGATCGTATCAATAGATGCAGAAAAGGCATTTGAAAAGATAAAATTCCCTTGCCAAAATAGGAACAGAAGAAACATACCTCAAAATGTAAGTGTATTATTCAACAAACCCATAGCCAGCATAATACTAAATGGTGAAAACCTGAAAGCCTTCTTCCTAAGAGCTGACATAAGACAAGGTTGCCCTCTCTCACCACTACTATTCAACATAGTCTCGGAAGTCTTCGCTAGAGCAACAAGACAAGAAAAACATATTAAAGACATCCATATTGGGAAAAAAAAGGCGGGGGTGGGTAGGTGTGGGGAAAAAGAAACCCACCTTCAATGTTGGTGGGAATGTAAATTAGTGCCTAAAAACTCTCTGGAAAACAGTATGGAGATTCATAAAAAAAATAAAGACGGAACAACCATTTGATTCAGAAATCCCACTCCTAGGCATATACCCAGAGAATTCAAAATCTCTAATAAGGAAAAATATTTGCATCCCTAAGTTCATAGCACAGTTCACATTAGTCAAGACATAGAAACAATCTAAACAAGCCAACCGAATAAAGAACTGAATAAACTGAATAAAGAAATTGTGGTATATATACCCAACGGAATTCTATGTCACTGCTAAAAAAGGTGAAATTGTGGCCTTTACAACAATCTGGATGGAACTGGAGGGGATCATGTTAAGTCAAGTAAGTCAAAGTAAAAGAAATGCAGGATGGATTCACCTGTTTGGAATATAATGAAATGAAACAAACAGATAACCCCCAGCAAAAACTCACAGGACACAAAATAATGGCTGCCAGGGTGAGAGATGGCAGGAGGAAAGGAGAGAGGGAAGAAGCTGGTGTTAAAGGAAAATAGATCTCTAGTAGTGCGTGCAGTGTGTAATACCCACAGACTGGGAACCAAGTTCAATATCATAAAATAAGTATGGCTTTGTAAAAACAAGAAATAACAAAATAATTACATTAAAAAACACAAATCAACAAGAAAATCAGTAAGGATACAGAAGACTGGATCAATATGGTCAAGAAATTTGACCTGACATTGATAGAACTCTTCACCCAGCAGATTAATAGACATTATGTTCAAGGGTCTAAGGAACATTCTTTAAATCATCCAGATTCCAGGATATAAAATATTACCTATTTCATTTTTATTCTAATAACTAAAGTGTTAAATAAAAAAATTCAAAAGGGAAATTATAAAGTATGCTGGACTGAAGAAAACAGAAATCTATCAAAAATTGTGGCACAGAGCTAAATTGTTTCCAGAAAATAAATTCAGTTTATGATTCCAGGTTTATTTTATTCCGGTATCAAAACCAAACAAAGATACTGCAAAAAATATACACCAGAATAGTTCAGGATGCAGAAATTTTTAACATTTTAGCATATTGAATTCAGCAATAGACAAAAAGGACAAAATATTATGACAAAGTGGCACTAATCCCAGGAATATAAGATTAGTTTTAACATTACGTATTAATATCTCACCATATAAACAGATTTGAAGAACACTGCAGTCATTGCAACAGAAAAATCACATGATAAAAATCAACAGGCATTTTGGAGAAAAACTCAGTGAATTAACAGCAGAAGTTACCAACCTGATAAAGAGCATTTACCGAAAGAAACCCCAGCTAATTACATACTTAATAAAAAAAAAGGTCATCTGTTTTATGGGGTAATGAAATGTTTTGTATCTTGACTGCAGTGCTACTTATATAACAATAGTCATTAAAACTCATACCATACAATTAAAACTGAATTTTACTATATGTAAATTTTATCAATAAAGCTAATTTTAAAAACTACGCTGAGGTGTGTCACAGTGGCTCAGGCACTAAGACAGCTGTTCAAGGATCTGGATTTGAGACCCGAGGTCAGGTGGGTAATAATAACAAAATAAACAAAAGTGCCTCCTTCTCTTCTTCCTTCCTTAAAAAGTGCTTCTTTCTTATTTCCCTTCCTTCTTCTATTTAAAACCAAACCACAAAAACTACTTTTAAGGATTCTTCCGTTTTCCTGAAAACTATCACTGGACTACCATGAAAATGTTCAAGAAATGAGAATTTTCAATTTTAAAGAAAAATGTACACAATGCTATCCACTACTACTTGTCATTTTCTGATCAAGTATTTCCTAATTGCTCAGTCATATCCATAAAGCCTAAAGATATCACTAAAGAAAATGAGTATTCTTTAAACTCAAAGCAGAAAGCTATTAAAAGAAAAAAATTTTGCATTTCTACTATACTAAAAACGGAAAGAAACATGGACAAGAAATCTGCCCAATACACTCTTAGTTGAAAGAAAAAAACAAATTAAGGACACATTCAAATGCAGGCTCTCTAAATTAATTAATTAACTGAAGGGGAAAATATAGCAGGCATTTCAAGTACATATTACTAGTACCCCTCGATATTCCACTCCTTTGTTAAAGTTAAAAGGCATACTTCTCAACAGATAACCCAACTATGTATAGAATTAAGATGATAATCAGACTAAAGGGTAAGATATAAATCTAAGAAAAAAATTACATTGAAATTTTTTTTAGGTAGGAAGCAGGTATCTAGTTTGAGAACACTTTTTTTTAATATATCAAAGGAGCTTTAAGAACAAAGTTAAAATACTACTAGTTCATGGTTCAAATAAAAACATTTTGCAGTTCATTCAATCACTAAGGTTTTATGGTAAACTGTTCATTTTAAATGCACATAAAATACTATCTGGACTTTAGTTCCCAAATCTGAATAGTTCAACTCACAGATAAGTTTACCTTGAACAAAAAAAGGTGGCGTTTTTGTCAACTTTTAAAGAAAGGTGCAGGCAGGAATGAAGGCAAGTAGACAAGTAGGCAGGAAGAGAGAGAAGGAAGAAACATTTTATTTTATCTTTTAGTTGTTCATCTTGGTTCTGGACTGAGCCAGAGGCAGCATTCCTAACTGCTACTCCACCAGGGCAAGCCAAGGTGCCTTGTTTTTTACTCCTTTAATACACAACTCAAACTATATAAAACATATCAGTGGTACTGAATAAATAGTAGTATCACAAACAAGATGCCTTTCATACATTCAGAAATACTGCTATGAATTTTATCAGAACATTTCATGTATAAAATGGGTAATAAGATTAAGTAGCACTAGATTTAAAATACTGAAAACTTTCAAATTATCTATATAAACCATAACTTATTCTTGATTAAATAGCAACAAAATCTAATAATTACATTACTTGAGATTCCAGAATAAGGTAAATTTAACATTTTGGCATTCAATCTAGTCATAATTAAAGAGAAGTCCAACAAAACCATTAGTGGTCAATAAAACTTTCAAACATCAGATGTTATTTCTAGAGTTAATACTCAAAACAATCAATCTCAATAATGAGAACTATATACCTCTTTTAAAATTTAGCTTTAAAGAATCATATTTAATAAACTGTTGGATAGTAAAATAGTGAAATGTTACATAAAATCTCTTGCAATAATCCTACCTGTATCTTCAATAAATTCCACACATTTTTCAACGAATAGTGGAATAGGCTTCTCAGCTGTGACCAGATCCTGGAGGGGCATCCCAAAGTAATTACTTTCCCAATTTCTACGTGTAGGTGGATTGAAGTTCTTAGTTTTCTTTTTCTGCTATAAGAAAACATATTTCAAGTTAAAACTATTAAAATGAATTTATTTCAGAATAACAGTTAAGTATTAAGCAATGCAAATACACACTTTGCATGAAAAGAAATACTTAAAAGTCATATTGAACCTAAATGTCCATCAATATGGATCATTAGACAAATTCTGCTAGTAGCAACAACTTGAACACTTGAGCAACTTTGAGACAAAAATAAACAGTTAAAAGATAGCTGATAAAGTTCTCTTTGGAAAATAATAGAGAAGCAGGTTAAGTATGGAATTAAAAAAGAGATCATCTCTCAATTACAACGCTCATTTCAGTTTAGGGTAGTCTACTAAAAGGACTTTGGGGCAGGTCCAAGTGAGGCTTTTCTTCCTAACTATATTTGTGACAACATATTATACCTTTAATTATCGATTATATAACAAAGCTATGCAATTTCCATGAACATTTTTAGTCTCATCATTTTTCTCTTCTCATATTTTCATTTTCTTCCTATCTACTGACTCTGTTTCTTAAATGCTAGGTACTTTTCATAAATTATGGGCAAAATATTTTCACAATAAAAAATTAAACAAAAACAAAAATAAGAATTTGCAGTGTTTAACATCAACCTAGCATTAGAGAAAATGAATTCTTAACCAGGGGGTAAATCTCTCAAAAATCTAAGAAAGTATTTGCTGGAATTCAACCAATGAGGAAATTCTGAGTCAGTCTTTGAGAGAACAGTGAGCATCTTAGTAGACGTTTCTATTGTCCACCTCTAACTGAAGATCTCTAAAAATAAACTAAGATGAGGACTTTTTCAGATATTCAACGATGTTAGAGAACTTTTATTAACAGCACTTATTCCTTTTCTAGCCTGATTTTATCTATCAACTTTTTTCCTTTGGTAGAAATCAGAAACCTATTCTAATTTGTCCTTAGTACTGCTGACTTACAAATAGAATAAAAACATACCATTTCTAATCAGAAAAGTATGTGTGTGGGTGGAGAAGGCAAAACAGGCAGAGCTTTCAATGCCTAAAGCAACAATCCACATTTTAATTTCCCATTATTTCTGAAGGACTCTCTCCTTTGGAAGGATCCTCAATGATTTTTCCAAGTCTCTGGATATCTAGAATAATTAAATCCTTTCTTCATTTCAATTTCAGGTTGCTCTACCTAACAAACTTCCAACCTCATGAAATACAATTTCTAAATCCTCATATATTATCAGAGTATATACAACTCTGTTATGTACAGATTACATAAAACTGTCTAGAATGTTTCCAACAAGGCATTGGAGTGCTTGATCTACCAAAAAAGAACAATGTGCAAAGAATAGAAGTGGAAGAGACTATAATTTCAAAGCTGAAGTATGGGTATAGTGACAGTTCTTTCTCAGGAGCATAAAAGTGCTTTAGACTGTAAAATACTAGTTGTACCATCAACTGACTAGGAAGGTGAAAACTAAGGCAAATATGGGTGGTTTTCATTTAGAAATAATACAGTGATGGGGAAAAAAAATACTCAGTTTAATGAAACCAGTAATGCCTAGTCCATGGCAGGAGCAACAGATCTTAACGGTTTGCAATGTCACCTGAAGAACACAAGGTTGTATGAAAAGCAAACTGGCTAGTCCTAAAAATTTCAATCAAATATTAAGATAACTTATTATTAATACTGCCCTTTAGAAACCAATATAAACTCTGAGATGGCTCTGAAATCATTCCACTGTTACCCTGGAGTCATGGGACAAAGAAAAAAAGTGCAAACTTTATCTAGGAAGTCCTGAATACTTTACTAAAATTGGAGGATGGAGACAGGGAAGCAAAATAAAGTAGACTCTGGTTTATGCTCACGGAATATCCCCTCCCACCCTAAGGTCCACAGAGTTGTAAGTGCAAGTTATTTAATTCTGCAGTTACACTAAGATTCAGGACTAGCAATTTAAAACAATTAAAGGCCAAGTGGCAAGGAATCTCTGGCAACTCTAAATAATTTACTAATATAGAACTGCCCTGACAGGTTGCAATTCATATACATTGATGGTGTGGGCCTAAAAAGCTTATGTAATATGACTTTACTAATTTTTCTGACACTGTTAAAAAATACAATTCTATGCATATTCTGTATTAAACATTTCTATATTAAATTTTGTGATGAATAAGAATGTATAGTCTCTTTTCTCAAAGTGACAGTTCTTAAACATCAGAACTACTTCAGGGAATTTTTTAAACACGCAAATTTTAGAAAAGCTATACTTCTGATATATACCACTTGGTTAAGAGTTACTGATTTATAACTACGAATTTGTATTTTTAAAATACTTTCTATAATTTAAAATCTATTTCATAAATTATACTATCCGAGGAGAGATGATTATAATTACTATAAAATGCCATCAAGATTCTTTGAAATGCAAGAAAAAGATTAGGTGTATGGTTACTTGGTCATGTATATCCACAGCTTTTGATGAGCCTTTAGTTAGAAATGGCAGTCCCCAATTAAATAACTGTGCCAATGATAAAACAAATTCTAAATTACGATAATCCAACTTTACTACTACATTCACATATATCCTAATTTCTGCTTATATGAAAATGCCAGTCTTGTTTTTAGCCACTTAAGCAAATTTCAAGTCCATAAAAGTACATCCATGAGAAAATAATCATTTCATTTACAAACAATGAAAGCAAATTACCTATTAAGGAAAGGATATATAAGTAACTCTTTCCACAAAATCTCTCCCACTTCATTAATATCAGCAACACAACTAAGGAGGGCATCATAGCAACAAATACTGCATAAGTTAACATTAAAAAACCACAATACACCTCAAGCTGTTTCATCTGTAACCAACAAACTTAACAAGCAGGAAAGTAAGCAGTAGGCTAGGTTTTCAAGGAACCAAGGAGAATATAAGAAATTCCAGATGAGATTCTTAAAAAAATAAAAGAAGAAATGAGATAACAGAAGATGAAATGTAAAGAAGTTGAAGAAAACCCCCATTAAAGAAATGAAAACCTTGTTAGACATAGAAGACTCAATTTGGCTGAAAAGATGAAAAATAAAATGTAAAAGATCGTTAGTTTCCCCTTCTATTATATCAATCCTATTACACATACCAAAAAATATGCTTTTGTTTTCATTTAAAAAGTCTCAATATTTTCTCCCTGCGAGCTGCCTCATTTTACTCCGTTTTGCAGATATATTCTGAAGGCATCTTAGATGTCTTCAATCTATCTCCTTTGATCCCCTCTAACATATATTCAAATTGTTTTATCAGCCTCATTTTGACACTAAATTTGCTTTTCCAATGATTGTTTTGCAACAGTTGATTCTCAGTTTTCATCTTACTTGATCTTTTACAGCAGTCAATCTCTTCAGCAGACTTTCAGGAAACCACCTCTTATCACCTCACTTGCTCTCCCATTATTAGCATTCTCAGTGATGAAGTAGGTTATTTAACATAAACATAAACATAAACATAAACATAAGCAGCATACAAATGGTTCCTTTATTTTTCTACTTTTTTCCCCCTTCAAGAAGCATATAATTGATTATGAAGAAAATAATCTCACTGTACAAGTTATATTGAATAACATGTACAAAATAGTATGAGATTAAATGCTAAAATAAATAGATGAAAGGCTTAAACACAGACTTCAAAAGGTAGAACTGATAAAGGAAGAGATGAGATTGAGACATTTCAGGAATACAGAAATAATCTAAGTTATTTATGCATTTAAATGTTTTAAGCATCTACGATGTGCAAGCATAAGCACTCAGAAAACACAAGGAACTGCCATTTATTTACTTCTTACTATATATTAGGTACCTGATAATATATGCATAATCTTAATCTTCACAACAGCTCTGCGATAACTATTTTGTTTCTATTTTAACACACCTGGAACTAAAGAATACATATAAAAATGAATAATGAAAATTGAAAGACAAGGGCAATACTGCTAGTGGCTTTTAAGTGTCTAAGGAATTTGAACTTCACATAGGGGCTACAAATATATTAGTATGGAAAAGGATTAGACATTTCTATTTCAGTAATATCTCTCAATAACAGTGTAAAAGAATAGTGTGAAGTAAGAGTAAATAGAAGACACAGAAACTTTATTGCACCACCAAAGGTGGTGAGGACACGGAGAAATTGGGTCCATCACAAACCGCTGGTGAAATCTTAAAATAGTACTTATGCTCTGGAAAAGTATGTTAGTTTCTTACAAGACTATGAAATTACCATACAATCCAACTCTTGGTCATTAATCTCAGAGAAATTAAAACAAGTTTACATAAAAATTTAAACTCAATTATTCATAGCAATTTTATTCATAATAGCTCTAAACTGGAAACAACTCAGATATCATTCAACAGGTTAAGAAATCATGGCATATCCATACCACGTAATATTGTTAAGTAATAAAAGAATTATTTATTGATTTATGCAACAACTTGACATTTATTAATCTATGCAACTCGAATCTCAAGAGAATTATGCTAGATGAAGAAGTCAACCCTAGAAAGTGATATACTTTAAGATACCAATTATTTAACATTGTAGAAATGGCAAAATTATGACAAAATGGAAAACAAATTAGTGTTTGCCAGCAGTTAAGGATGGGAGTGAGTGAGAAGCTGGCCATGGTGAGGTGGTGGTAAAAGGTCAACAGGTGGGATATATTGGTGATGGAACTGTTTTCTATCTTGACTGTGATGGAAGATACATAATCGTATGCAGGTGAAAAAAATGCACAGAATTAAATTCACTCACACATACACAAATGAGTATAAGTAAAACTGGAGAAATCTAAGATCTGTGGATCACCATATTAATGTCAAAATTCTGGTAATGACATTGTATTTTCACAAGATGTTAACACCTTTGTGGGAAACTGGGCAAGGGGTGCACAGGTCTCTGTGTTATTTCTTACAATGGCATAACAATCTATAATTATTTCAAACTAAAATCATTTCTTTTTAAAGTCATTGCATAACCCAAGTAAGAAGTACAGCCATGTGTCATTAATGATGTTTCAAAGACAGACCACATATATGATAGTTGTCCCAACAGACTATACACCATTTGCCCAAATGTATAGCAGGCTAGACCATCTAGGTTTGTGTAATTATACTGTCACATTCACAAAGTGATGAAAATATTACTCCTGAGAAATTTCCCAGAATAAATATAAATGATGCATAATGGTAATGACACTCTCAGTGAAGATTGTGACAATAAATGGAAGCAACATGTTTTATAGGAAAGTAAAGATCAGTTAAGTAGGATAAATAGCAAAGCATGTAATTTTGACCTACAGTAGTTCCTTTCTGGAAATACTGTCTTAGCCAATCATGGTGAGGATACAGAAGTCAAAATCTATGACTTATGAGGAAAAACCTGCCTTTCCTAGTGTACAGGTATAATAAGCATGTCTTTGTATGACTCATATCTAGAATCTCACAGCAATTTCCTTAAAGATCACATTCTGGTACACAAGGTACCTCATTTTCAGTATTATTGACATCTCAGACTGTATAATCTTTTGTTGTGCCAATGAATTGTAAGATGTTTAGCAGTATCCCTGACCTTTACCCAATAGAAACCAGTAGCAACTCCCACCCCAACTGTGAAACAAAAATGCCTCTAAGACATTGCCAGAGATGCTCCCTGATGGGAAAAATTAACCCTGGTTAGGAATTATTGTGGCAGACCAAAAAACGAGCCAAGAACTCAGTTAGGGAAATGGTTATAGATACGTTTCTGGGAAGTCTAAGAATTTTAACTTTAAAGAAGTCAATACAAAACTCAAGATTGATAAATAAAACTATGGGGTACACAAAAAAGAACCATAATCATAACTCCTCAAAACACTCACAATGTAGTAAAAAAATATAGTTTCAAACTTTCAAGTGACAAAACCACTACAAAGTGATTAGGTGAAATAAATATTACAGAGTAGCATAAAACATCAGTATAAGAAATACTTAAGTGGGAGCCAGGACTCCACAAAGGTTTACTTTGGAAATCAGGGATGTTGTAAAGGTTTTTTTCACATTTTTTTCCCTATTTTCTTTCTATTTTTAAAACTTTCAGCCCCAGATCTATAACCTAGATCAATAAGCTTTACATGGCCTGCACCTTAGCTGACTTAGCTACCTGAGCTACAGGGGTACACCTGCTCTATCATATCCTTTAAGCTAACTCTACATAAAAAAAAGGGAAGAGAAAATAACTGAGAGTAAATAAAATTGGTCAGAGTTCTTGCCGATACAAATCAGAATAACTGGTTTTAGTGCTGATTTATCTCTAAGATGATATTCTTTCTATAAAGCATTTCAACATATAGCATAAATCTGGCAGGTATTTTACTAATGCCATAATTTCACTATCAGCAAACAAATAAACCCTCAGTAACCTGGAAAAAGTCCTGGCAAACATCTAGCTATTCAACTGAATGGGCATTACTTCACAGCATGCTTCCATTTTATCTATTCTACTGATCTATCAATCTATCTATCTATACATACATATAATAGTGCAAATATTTAAATGAAAATACTTTATTATATGCGACATTTCACTCTTAAACCAGTTTCTCCCCTTACTTTCTAACTCATCTATGATATACTTTTTGCTTCCCTAATGGCTGTCAATCAATAATGAAGAAAAATCAGTGCCTTCTTTCTTCACACCAGGAGGTTAAGCTACAATTCATACATTGCTTTAGAAGTATATGAAACCTAGTAAAATTTTGTGATGTGCATTTTTCCAACAAAATACTCAAACCTTTCCTCAGATTTTGAAAGGCTAAAAATAATCTTCAAAAAGCGTGAAATTATTACTTTATACAAAGTATGCAAGGTATACCTTTTATCTGAACAAAGTTTTAAACAATCACAAGATCACTTGTATCAGATCTTGTATTTTGTTCTAAGGTTAAGAAACATCCAAATAACTATTTTTGGGGGGCACACTCTGGTGGAGTAGTTGTTAAGTCAACTGTCTCCAAAGGAGCTCAGGCCACATACTCCTGAATCTGAGTCCTGGGTCCTAGAGAAAACAACCAGCATGAACTAAACAAAAATAAAATAAAATGCTTCTTCCTCTCTTTTCCTGCCTGCCTACTCACCTTCACTCCTGCCTGCACCTTTCCTTTAAAAAAAAATTTGTATGTATGTATGTATGTGTGGTGTGTGTGCATGTATGTGTGTGCACATATACATATATATGTATAACTTTTTAAGTTCTGCTGGGCTTTGTCTTAAAATAGTCATAGATTAAGACCTATTTACTTGAGAACCCTTTCATAACATCAGCTGAGATGACAAAACATTACAGAACTAAAATCATAATACTATTATCTATTGGAAAACAACTCTCCTAGGACTGAGTAACAATTTCTAGTATACTAAATTTTGGAGTACATAAAATTGTCACACATTATAAACATTCTTTTTCTAAACTGAGATAACATGGGGGTGGGGGGGAAATGATGACTACAACTAAATAAAGAAGCCTCTACATCCTCTCTTTCTGCTTCTTTCCTCTTAAAAATAAACAAAAAACAAAAGCACTGATTTGCCAACACAACTTAAGCTTTAAAAGTGCACCTTCACACTTCAAGTATATAACATCCCACACCCACCAACAAATTTCTAAAAGTACTCTATCACTGTCCATTAGATCCAAATACTCTTTACTCCTTCCCTCCAGTCCTTTTCCATGTTAATCTCAGTTTTGACAACCCTATAAACTTAGCTATAAAGTCCTGCAATAGTAATATGTTATATAAAGCTAAAATCACAATTTTTTATTATAGGAATTGCCTCCATGAAATATTAATTAAATGTATTCTAAAAATTATAATGTGTAGCAGAAATAAAGAGAAATTTCAATAATTTGTTATGCCATTTATGCTAAACATTCAATATCCTATGTTAAGAAAAGTTTGAATAGAAATTAACAATAAAGAAATTTACATTTTAAATTAGTGAAAACAAGCATACCACTGATAAAATCAGCTGAATCTCATTAGAACACATGAATCAAAAAAACACTAAAAATGGAACACCCAGTTTTATTTTGATATGAATTTGAAAAGTAATAAATTATGGTCCAATAGATAGAAAAGAACAAAACTCAAAAAATAACAAATGGCAAAATGTAGAAATAAATATACTTATACGCCACCACGTAACAACATAAATTGGTGTACCAGCATCAGAAATGTTACTAAAGAAAACAATTTTAACGTAAAGAGAAATTCTAGAAATGCTATAGAATTAGTCAGTCAGAGGTACACAAATTTATTAACTAGTAAAAATGCTACAGAAATGTTTTTAAGAATACCTTGGGTAAATGCTTTATATATGAGGTGAAAGATATAAAAGAGCCAGAACTTTTGCCAACCTTGTTAAAAATACAAAATATCCTTAATTTTCAACAAAATCAATGTTACTAGAATGAATTCCAGGGAGCAGAGCTCATGACAGAGCATCCCTTTATACTTAGCTTCAGTGTTCCAGCATAGCAGGCATTCAATAAGATGCTTATTGAATAAAATGTTTCCTTGAGTCAAAATAAATTGTAATTACAAAGCACACATACACATCCATCTTTCTTTTATTAACACTACAAAAACAAAAGTCACATATTACTACCTTCAACTTATGTTAGTATGATGATTATACTAGACAATGGAGATCAACTATAAACAAGCTATAAATCTTGCCTGTATCAGACATTGTGGTTTTTCATTCCTTTAGAAAATAAGCCAATGTGGTATAAAGCCAACTTCATCCAGAGCCCTAGGCCAAAATTTAATAGCAGAATTATATTGTCCAAGTCTACTTGTTAGGAGTAGATACAGTACCTAACTCAAGACAAAGAAACTGGGAAAAGATCCTGGACTAGGGGTCTAGAAAAGCACCTTTCTAATCTTCTGAACGTAGTTCATTTCCAAAAGTGATCCTTACTCTCTTGAAGAAGTCTGCAGTGCAATCATGGATATAATGGATACCTTAATCAACTACCAAGAAATCTAGGTACTCTCCACAAGTAAGTAAAAAACAGAAAATATGAAACTTACAAGCAGTTCAAAATGTTTAAATTTACCTTGTTCATTAAAGAAAGCACAAGCTTCACTATTTATCCTACAGTAAGCTGTTTAACATCCAATTTTTAGTTAGCCTTAATTAAAATTCTTTCAAGAACCTAGTTTCTCAGATGTGAGCACTGACAAATAATTATCAAGAGGTTAGGTGATATATAATAAATACAAAAAGCAAACTTACCCTGTAACTTATACATTTTGATATAGACAAACAGCAGTTTGACACAGACATTTTCATTATTTTTATATTTGAAGTGAGAAGTTTATGGGTTAAGAAAATCTTGCAGCCACTGTTTAGGTAACAGTATTCTAAAAAGGCACTTTACTTAATAAAGACTATGAGGTTCTAGAAGTCAGAAGTCAAATAATTCTAAACCTAAGATTTAATAGGCTCTCAAGGATCTACTACATTAACAGCATGGTATCAGTTCTCTATATGCTAAGATGAAATTAACAATTCTTTGACTCAATAGTACATATGGATCTCTATTCATTTTCTTTCTTTTTTTAAAGGAAAGGCACAGGCAGGAAAAATGGTGACTAACCAAGAAGGCATGAGGAGAGAGGAAGCAGCATTTTATTTATCTGTTCATCTTGACTGTACCCCACCTCCTGCCCTGAACTTGGGTACTTGGGATATATGTGGACTGTGCCAGTTGAAGGCTTAACCACTAAATCACCAGGGTACACCTGTATCTTTTAAAGAAAAAAAATCTATTTATACATTGTTCCTCAAATTCTATAAATAGGCCCCATCCTCTTACAATGGTTAACATAGCAAACACTCCAAAGACACTGACAGTGAAGTTTAGGTTAAGAAGGGAGAAGTAATATATAAAGAAAAGAATACATACTGAAAGGAACACTTGAGAATAAAATATGAGTTGGTAGTTGCGAATATTTAAGAGGATAAAAACATTTAAGACCTAGAAACAAGATAGAAAACTTAAAAGCTAAAAATGAAAAATCATCAGAATATAAGCTTCTTCTAGCATACTACAAAATTCACTGAATATTTTACTGTTTCTTATCTAAAACAAGCTAACAACACTGAAACACTGAAGAAAAAAACCAAACTTATGCAAAAGTATACTTCACTGAATAGAGGTTTAAAATGGCAATTTTATTAACAATAAAATTTTCTCTTGCAGTTCATTATCTGAAAGCAGTTCTTCAAACACTAGAAGATTATGAAATCAATTCAGGTGATCAAAAGCAGCACTACTCGTTTTTTTTTTTTTTTTTTTACTGTAACAGACTAATCAAAATAATATACAGTATTGTTTCACGAAATTTCACTTTGTTTTCACTGTTGGCTGCAATCAAACCTTAGAAGTTTTGTTCCCATTTAACCAACGCTAAACTCATTTTGTAGTACTGTATAAAAGACACGCATGAAGGCATCTCTGTTTGGCACTAAGTGCCTTTAAAAGGAAAAGATCTCCGAGTCACTAATGTCTCAAAGTTATGATTTTCCAGGTGTCAGAGAATCTGCGAAAAGATTACTGGACTATGGTCCTCATCTTGGAATCAAAGGATGAAGGAAAACAGAATGACTAATTCCTTTGAGGGAAAAAAACATTCAGGATATAAACTGAGGGTCAGAAACTGGAGGAGTAAATAATTTAAAAGTCGAAAAATAATCCAGCAAATGGGACCAAAGATTATTCTGAAATACAACGAGGGTATACTGGGATATTTCAGGCTCAACACACACTATTTTAATAGTATTTAAGAACTGCTATATGCCAGGTACTTAAAAAAGATTGTTTCTATTTCTACAACTCCAAGGGAAAGTATTATAATTCCTAATTTCTAGGGGAGCTAATCAATTGAACAAAAAGAGTAAATAGTGTATTCTTACTCTTTACCTACGCTTCTTAATTTAAAGATCATCTCTGCTTACCTGACCATTCAACATTGGCAGTTCTTTGAGATTCTGTCAGGTATGCTTCTGTACTCACTCCGTATGTGTCATTTTATCCATTGCCATCTCTATCCATTGTCTCTTACATATATATCTCCAACTCAGATCTCTCCCCAGGTTCTATATACCTACTTGAAATTTAAAACTAAAGTTATAATTTCTACTCACAACGCCAAACCTGGTAAATTTCCAATGCCCTATGTCACGAATAGCATCATCTTCAATGAAACTACACCAGCTAAAAACTTAAGATGTCTTTCTACTTCATTCACCATCCTCCTGTTCTCCCATATATATAAAACATCATTTTTTTTTTTAAATAGGAAAAGTGCAGGAATAAAGGTGAATAGGCAGTCCTATAGTCAGAGAAGAGGAAAAAGCATTTTATTTATTCGTATTTAGCTGTCCATCTTGACTGCTTGTCTCAGCCCCAGGACACAAATATGGATCCTTGGGATGTATCTGGATTACATTCTCAGTCAACAGCAACAAATCTAACCATTGCTCCACCAGGGCAAGACATATCGTCAAATCTTAGATTTTAAATGTCTTCAAATTCATCCTATTTGATCCATTGCTACCATTCATTCTCCTTCCCCACTCCAACTACTCAAAATTTTCATCATGGTCCACTTAAGATTACTGTACTTTGTCAAATGACCTTCCATTCTCACTAACCACAATAAAACCAAGTGATTGCAAATCCATTCACTATATGGTTTCAAAGTACTCTAGACTAAATAACAAAAATTCCTAACATTGCTAAAAAGGCCCAAGTTTAGTTTCTACTCTCAATTTTCTCCTTGTACTAGTCTCTCCAGTAGAGTGGGAGCCAGCAAATTATAGCCTGGTCAATTCAGTCTGCTGTCTGTTTTTGAGAATACTGGTACTCCTTCCTTTACATAATCTCCATAGCTCTTTTTGTACTTCAACAGCAGGTTTGAGCAGTTACAACACAGACTATATTACCCTAAAGCCTAAAATATTTAACTACCTTGCTCTTTACAGAAAGTTTGACAACACAAGTCTTAAATCAAAGATCAGTCACAGTGATATCCTTTAAGATCGACGTTTGCTCCCACCACATGTACATTCTATTAATTCATCATTAAATATTCTTCCATCCACCCAACCATTCCCTTGGTTAAGTCCTATTCCTCTATCAGATCTGACTTTTAAAATGACACTTCTCTGAGAGTTCTTTCCTGTTCCTCTAAATCAGCACATCCCAATTCAGATTAGTCACATTTCAAATGCTCCATAGCTCCATTTGCTTACCTTGTTGGAAGTACAACTCCAAATGAGAGGTCTGTTTATTTGGAGGTGCTCTAATCTATGGATCCATATGCCTATACCTGTGTCTTAAATAATGATGGTTTACATATCTGACAGAATAAGCACATACACATAATGTCACTACACTTCTGTCTTTTTTCTTCAGAAGTGCCCTGGCATTCTGTATTCTAGATTCTTTTTTTCTATAAATGAATTAGAATCAGTGTGTAAAATTTCTTGAAAATCCTTGACACTTTAAATGAAACAACACTGAATCTAAAGATCGGGTGGAAGATGAATAACTTTATAACATATTCGTGGATAGAAATATAGCTCCCTATTTTTTAGGTATTTTTAATGTCTTTCAATAACATTTTATACTTTCCCACATAGAAGTTTACACATATTAATTATTCCTATGCACTTGATGGCTTGCCATGCTTTTGAAAATGTCTACTCTAATTATCTTTTCTGGTTGTTTACTGCTGATGTATAGAACTGTAGATGACTTTTGCCTCTTATAGTTACATCAAGCTATTTTGCTATTGTTAATATGAATAACTTAGATGTAGATCCTCTTTAGCTTTACACAGACAATCACAACAGCAAATGACATCAATTCTGTCTTCTCCTTTCCTAAACTCAAAAATGATAAATATTTAATGATATATACATTTATCCTGGTTGAAAAGGAATTCATTTCTTTTTAGGATGTTTACAGTAGATTTTAATTCTTTGTGTATCTAGACAGCTTTTTTCAAGAAAGTTCTCAACTATTCATAATTTGGTAGCTTTCTCAGAATTTGTTAAATTTTATCAAGTGCTTTCTATATGCTGTTGGATTGTTATGCTATTATATGCCCACAGTCTCCTAACACCCTTATGGCAAGATAGGCTTTAGAATTAAAAGAATTTTTGTCCTTAGCAAAAAATGAACATTACAAAAAAAGTGTATTATGTAACAACCCCAGCAAATCATGGGTCAATAGTCTATAATCTAGAAATATAAACCTTTAATTTACAAATACATTAATATTTCTCGAGTGAATTGTACGGATATACTCTAAGTTAAGCAATGATTCCAAGTAGGCCTCTTATCAGCTCAAAGTCAGGTCAAATCAGGTTATGCTGCTGAGTTCTAAAAAAGCTTGGTTTTCATAGGGATTGGATTTCAAAATTATAACTAAGGGTCTGTGGACCTGTATTTTATTAGTGATTTTTGCATGTCCACTCATACGTTAAATAAAGTATAATGTTCTCTTATATTATGTCTGGTTCTGGAACTAAGAACGGATGACTTTAGATAATTAAAAAATGTGTTCTGCTTTTATTTTCTGGAAATATTTGTAAAGCATATGATCTATTCTTTGAAATCAATGCCTCCTGCGAAATTATTTGGACTTGGTATTTTTGTGAAAAGATGCAACTGATACTTCAGAACTTAAGTTATGGAAAAATTCAAAACTTTATTGTCTAAGTATATTAAATTTTTCTAGGAGTCAATTCTCTTTTATTTTCCAAGCTTGTTGACATAATTTGGGGTTTTTCTGAGGAAAGGTATAGGCAGTAACGAAGATCAGTAGGCAGAAAACAGAGGAAGCAGCAGGATTCTACTTTAACTGTTCATCTTGGTTGTTCCCCACCAGTTCCAGGATGTGAGCCTGAGTCTTTGGGACGTATGTGGACTACGTCTGGTTAGAGGTGATGGATCCAACCACTACTCCACCAGGTTGTGCCAGATTCTTAATAATATTCTCTAGTATCTTTTTCACGAACTCTATCTGTAATTATTTTCCCCTTTTCATCTCTGGTTTTTGCTTATGCCATCTCTATTTTTCTAGTCAATCTGGTCAGGTGCTTATCTATTTTTCTAGTCTTTTTAAAATAATCAACTTCTTACTTTGTGGATTTCTCACTGAATTTTATCCCTCTAACTTTAAAAGTAAATGTGCATATCTGTCTTCCCTTCTTGCAACCAGACACAATGGTCCTTAAAGTTCAGGCCCTGCTTAACCAATTGCTTTTAGATTTTAAACTAGTGTTTCAGTTTAGTGGGGTATATGCAAGGATATTTCATGACACCCCAAAGAGGACAGTTTTTTTTTAATCATATCTCTCCCATTCTTAGCCACAATTTTATACCTCTGTACAACTGATTTTTCCCACATAAAGTATCTTGTCATCTTCTTAAAAGCTATCAAAACACTCAAAATTGAGTATTTAGGATTCTGATTCCAAGATGACAAACTGTTAAGATCTTGAGCTCACCTACTGCCCACAGAAAACCACCTATTTAGAACTACAGTCTCTGAAAAGGAATAAGGACTAGTATCTCTGGAAAGGGAAAGGATACAACATCTTTATAAATGGTTGAAGCTGTTTTGTCTTGGCATCATGTACCCTGTTTGGTGACCCTGGGGCAACAGGAAGAGAGAGCAGTGATATGGACATTCTTCCTGGAGCTGAAGGGGCTGACCACTTAGGTGGTGTACTTATACCTGAGAACTGGCCTTTCAGTTGTTGAACCAAAACCCTAAGCATGGAGTGGAAAAAGGGATAGCCTACTTGTAAACATCAAGATGCGGTTTCCATATATTGCAGATACTGGAGGATGACATTACAGGGAAGTCCCGGGGGTAAATGTCTGCATTGTACCTCATTAGCACACTTGTAGCAAATTGTTGATGCCTTTCTGCAGGATATAAGAGACAGAAGACAGGTCTCTAGCATTGGTGTGGATAGTTGAATGGTTCCTGGGAAGGAGCATTCCATTCTCTGGCTTTTTCAGGGAAGATAAACGGAAAGGCTTCATTGAAACAGCAGTTTCAGCCAGCCTGGGGCTCCTGCTGAAGAGTTTTGCTATCAGTTTGGTACATCCTAGAACTTCTAGCCCCAGGACCCAGGGCTTGTTTCCCACCCACTGCTGATTGCTAATATTAGAGGACTGAAGGATTTTCACAGGGCACTGTGCTTTGCTAAGAGCAGTTCCCTACTCTCTATCCTGTGGCCTCTGTTGGGACTGTGGCCTGCTTGTGGACTGGACACCCAACTATTGGGTCTCTCACCCAGTGCTTTGTTCATGTCTCTGATTTAGGGGGAAGCTCTGCATTACCTATCCCAACTCCAATCCTGTTGGCAGGACTCTCATGCCTCAACACAGGGAGCTCCCAAGAGCTTCAACGAATATAACTAGTGCTGAGATCACACAACTAAAGTCTAGGATTAGAGACCAACACCCGGGTCTATATTGTGAAATCTGATACCCTAACACAAGGCCTTTACATCAGAGATGCCTAACCCATAGAAATAAAAACAGAATGCTTGCCCACCCCCCCCAAAAAAAAACGGACACAGAAAAATATATGTGAAATGATGGACCAAAACAAACCCCCCAAGGGAAAATCTGAATGGAACAGAATTAAGTAAACTACCTGATGAAGAGCTAAAAGCAACACTTTTAATAATACTAAAATTAGGAAAACAACAAAGGAACAAAAAGAGAGCTACAATAAAGACATAGAAAATATGAGGCAATTCTAAACAGAATTCATGGTGCTAAAGAACACAATAGAAGGGCTCAACAGTAGGCTGGAAAAAGCATCTAGCCAATCAGTGAGCTAGATGTTAGGGCAGTGGAATGCACCCAAACTAACCAGCAAAGGAAAATAAAATTAAAAGAAACAAAGACAGTATATGAAATATATGGGGCTACATCAAGAGGAACAACATTCAAGTTATGAAGTCCCAGAAAAAGAAGAGAGAAAAGGCTAGAAACCATATTTGAAGAAATAACAGCTGAGAATTTCTTTAACCTGAGAAAGGAAATCCAGGAAGTTCAAAGAGATATTAACAAAAGAAATTCAGACATACACCTAGACAAACTGTCATTAAAATGACCAAAATACAAGATAAATAGAATATCATAAAAGCTAGCTAGAGAAAAAGAAGTTAGATACAAAGGTGCCCCCAAGATTGTCAGTGGATTTCTCAGCAGAAACTTTACAGGTCAGAAGGGAATGGCAAATCCTGAAAGAAAAGAACTTCCAGCCAAGGATACTCTACTCACGTAGATTATTACTGGAATGGAGGCAAGATAAAGAGCTTTACAGACAAAAGTTAAAAGAATTGATCACTTCAAAATACTAAGGGAAGTTCTACAAAATGAAAAGAAATCCCACGTAGAACTAGTAAAACATCAACAATATAAAATGGGGTGGTGGGAGAGAGGAAGATAGTAAAAATGTGGATTATTAGAATACACTCAAGACTAACTTGCTTTCAAGTTAAAACAGGTTATAAGCAGAGAAACTTCTATGTAATCTCCGGGGTAATCTCAGAACATAAACCCAGAAAGAAAAAAAGGAGAAAATGAAAAGGGAAACCAAATACAACATAAATGCTGCAAAGCACCTAAGAAAACAAGGGAATAAGAGTACTGTCTGCAGCAACCAGAAAATAATTATCAAAACAGCATAAATAGTTATTATGTAATAATAATTACTCTAAATGTTAACAGACTGACCTCACTAATTAATCAAAAGGCACAGAATGGTCGAATGGATTAAGAAACATAACCCAACTTTCCACTGAATACAGGAAACTAATCTACATTTGAAAGATAAGCATAAGGTAAAAGTCAATGGTTGGAAGACAATCCTAAAATCAAATGGCAACCTAAAAACAAACAAACAAAAAAAACAAAAAAACAAGGACCAGTCATACTTATATCAGATAAAACAAACTTCCAACTAAAGAAGGTTTAACAGGAATGGACATTAAGCACTGATTAAGGGGTCAATTCAGAAAGAAAACATAGTAACTCTTATCCATATAGATGTATCAAACAAAGGAGCATCAAAATACATAAAGCAATTATTAACAGAAGGAGAGAGACAATAAAATACTAACAGGAGACATCAATACCCTACTTAAAATAATGAACAGATCAACCAGGCAGAAAATTAACAGGGAAACGACAACCTTAAATGACAAATTAGAACAGATGGGTTTAACAGACATTTACCAAGCACTTTGCCCAACAACTACAGAATTCACATTTTTCTCAAATGCTCATGGAAAATTCTCAAGGATAGACCGTATGTTAGGAAATAAAACAAGTCTCAACAAATTAACAAGGACTAATATAACAAGCATCTTCTCTGATCACAATAGCACAAAACTAGCAATCAACCTTCCAAAATAAAAGCTAAAAAGCTGAAAAATTCTAAAATATACAGAGGTTAAACAACAATGCTTCTGAATGACTTTGGGGCAAAAGAGGAAATCAAGGGAAAAATTAAAAAGTGACTCTCTCATAGGCAAATGAGAATGAAGAAACAAGTCACAAGAACTTAGAGAATGCAGCCAAAGCAGCACAAAGAGGGAAGTTTATAGTACTCCAGGTCTATCTTCAGAAACAATAAAAATCATCAATAAACGATGTAAGGGTACACCTAAACAACCAGAAAATTAAAATAATCGAAACCAAAAGTCAGAAGGAAATAGTAAAAATCTGAACAAAAATAAATCAAAATGGTAATTCAGAAGCTCAATGAAAGCAAAAGTTGATTCGTGAAAAAAATAAAATTGACAAAACTTTGGCTAGGCTAAGAAAAGTCTAATAACTAAAATTGGGAGTGGAATCTGTTACAACAGATAGCTCAGAATACAAAGCATCCTAAGAGACTAGAATGAACAGCTATATGCTAATAAACTGGACAACCCAGAGGACACAGGCAGACAGATATTTAGAAACATACGGCATACCAAGACAGATCAGAAAGAAATTGCAAATCTGAACAGATACATCACAAGCTAGGAAACTGAAGAAGTAATTAAAAGTCTTCCTCCAAATTAAAAGCCGAGGATCAAATGGCTCTACTAGTGAGTTTTATCAAATATTCAAAGAATACCTATTCTCAAACTCTTCCAAAATAACTGAAGAACAAGGAACACTTCCAAACACTTTCTATGAAGCCAATATTACAATGATACTCAACAAAGATATCAACAAGAAAGAAAATTACGGACCAATACCTCAGTGAACATAGATAAAAAACTCTTTGACAAAATATTAGCAAATAAAATCCAATAATACATCAAAAGGATCATCCATCATGACCAGGTCGTATTTATACTGGAAATGCAAAGATGGTTCAACATGCACAAATCTATTAATGTAATGCACCACATCACCAAAAAGCAAGGGAAAAAAATATGATCATTATCAATAGATTCAGAGAAAGCATTTAACAAGATTTATCTTCCATTTACAATAAAAACTCTACATAAAAGTGGGATAGAAGAAATGTATCTCAACATAATAAAGGCCATATACGATAAACTCACAGCAAACATTATACTCCAGAGTAAAAAACTGAACGTGCTCCTTTAAGTTCAAGAAAGAGAGAAAGTTGTTGACTCTCACCACTATTTAACATCGTACTGGTCTCCTCATCAAAGCAATTAGGCAAGAAGAAATAAAAGGAATCCAAATAGGAAAAGAGGAAGTAAAATTATCACTATGTGCAGATGACACGATAATATACGCAGAAAAATCTAAATATTCCATCAAAAAACTACTAGAAAAAAATCAATAAGTAAAATGCCAGGCTACAAAGTTAATATACAAAAATGTGTTGTGTTTTTATATGCAAGCAATATACTAGAAGAGAATAAAATCAAGGAAACTTTCCCACTTATAACAGAAAAAGAATTAAAAAGTATATTTAACAAAATGGGTGAAAGACCTGTACAAGGAAAATTTTAAGATCTCGTTACAAGATATAGAGAAAGATACAAAGGGATGGAAAATTAGTCTGTATTCATGGTTGGGAAGAATTAACCTTGTTAAAATGGCCATTTTACCTAAAGCAATAAGTAGGTTTAATGCACTCCCCATCAAAATTCCACTAACATTTTTCAAAGAAAGAGAACCAAAAAAAATTGTATTTATATCAAAAAAGACTCCAAATAATGGAAGAAATCATGAGAAGAAAGGACAAAAGTGAAGGAATCACTTACAGATCTTGAGCAACAGAAAAAAAAAAAACCCATTTAAAAAAATGAGACGAGCTGTTTCTCCAAATAAGATATACAGATGGCCAATAGGCATATGAAAAGATATTGAGAATGTAAATTTGGAGCTACCTCTAAGAAAAGCAGCATGGAGAGTCATCAAAAAAAAATCAAGAATTGAACTTCCACGTGATTCTGCCACCCCACTTCTGGGTATTTATCCCTAAATCAATTAATCTGCAGATATTTATGTACCCTCATGTTTACTGCAGCATTATTTACAATAGCCTAGAATTGGAAACTACCTAAGTGCCCACTGTTAAGCATTCATCTGAAGATGTAGTATATATACACAATGGAATATTAAAGTCCTAAAAAGATGATACCATGTCATTTGCAATATGTATAGAATTAGAGGGACTATGATAAGTAAAATAAGTCAGAAGGAAGAAGATAAATACCAGATGATCTCACTCAGGTTGAATATAAAGAAACAAAGCAAACAAACCGACAAAACAAAAACAAACCCTAGGACACTGAAAACAAAACTGAGGTTACCATGGGGTGGAGAGCAAGATGAATGGTCCAATGGACTATGGTGTAAGACTTTTGGTAATTTGTTGGTGGGCATGTTGTGTTGTCATATATTTGATTAAGTGTGAATCTGCACATATTGGCTTACGTTATTTTGTAAATCAAAATTACCTCAGTAAATATTTTTAAAAATATATAAACTGATTATCTACTTCTTTTCATTGAATTTTGTAAAACCAACGGTACACTATGGTGCTCTCTCATCTTATAGTCCTTTTATATTTGAACAATGCTATCACGAAATATACACACTTTCTTATTTAACAAATTTACTATGTACCAGTTACTGTTCTAAATAAACATTAATGCATTTCTCATAGCAGCCCTAAAAAGAATGATTATCTCCATTTTCCTGCAAGGAGGTGTGCAGACAGGTTTAATTAAACAGATAGCAAGTGACAGAGCCCGGATGGATTAAAATCCCCAAAGTCTGGCTCTGAAACTAGTACTCTAAGTATTTTCTTCAATTGCTCTAGTACCTCTTTCCTAATCTTTCCTTAACTACAGGGTTGTGTTTCTCAAAGGACACTGGAACTCTGGTGATGGGTATTGGGTGAAATACAGACAGATGCAATTTTAATATCCTAAATGCAATTTAGCACTGTGAACTAAAGAAATAATATTACTATTAAAAACATAAACTCTTTACGGAATATTGGGTCTTCAGTTTTTTATATCCTTCAAAGGATTTTGTACAGACTTAAGCTATCTGGTAGGCTTTTAGTGGATGCTTAAGTTACTGAATTAAAAAACTTAAGACATCAATATTCAAGTTCAACATAACCAAAAATACAGGAGGGTAGAAAGTAGTAAAAAGTATGGACTGTTAGATTAAGCTCAAGATTAACTGCTTTCAATTTTTAAACAATCATCTCACATCTGTGAGAACAGCAGTTATCCAAAAGACCAAAATAAATGGTGTAAAGGGTAGACAGAAAGGGGAACCCTAATGCACTGTTTCTGGGAGTGAGTGTGGATTGGTGCAACCATTATGGAAAGCAGTATGGGAATTCCTCAAAACATTGAAAAAAAATTCCACATGAGATCATTAGGCCATTTCTGGGTATTTATCTAAAAATCAGAAAAACTAATTCAAAGAGATATGCAACCCCAGCCCAATGTTCACTGCAGCATTATTTACAAGAGTTGCAAACAACCTAAATGTCCATTGACAAATGAATAAGGATTTGTTATATAAACACAATGAAATAGTACTCAATTAAAAAAACAAAGCAATCCTGCCATTTGCAAAACATGGATGAACCTTGAGTTAAGTTTAAGAAGAAAAAAGACAAACATTGTATTATTTCATTCGTATGTGGTATATAGCTGTATCAAACAAATGAACCAAATCAAATAAAAATAGACTTTTAGTGCAGAGAATTTAGTGCAGAGAACCAACCAGAAGAGGAGTGAGCAAATTGGGTAAATTAAAGGGGTCAATTATATGGTGAATGATAGAAGAAAGACGGTTGGTGGTGAACTTAATGTATTATATACTGGCTTTGATTTACAAAGATGGATCCCCCTTAAACTGATACAATATTATAATGCAATATTCCTTCAATTAAAAAAAAAAACACGTCTTTTGAATCAAGAAAGAATTCAAATGGACTTAAAAATTTATGCTAAGTTTTTATTGGTCACTGGAAAAAAAAGAAAAAGAAAAACTTGGGAGCCTAACCACTCAGTTTTGATACAATTTGCTAAACAAAAATATGATCATTACAAGTATTCGAAAGACTGTGGCCATATGAAAAATAAGATTAAGTGGAAAAGGTAGAGAAAAAATACATTGATGCACCCAATAAAAATAGCAACTAAATAAAAATTAAGTTGAAAGAACTAAAGAATATTATTATGAAAATAAAACTTGAACATAGATTTTTAATAGAAAACTGTACTATTACTATTTAAGAGAATATTCTTATTCTTAGGAAATACACAATAAAGTATTTAATGGTAAAGAGCTCAATATCTCCAACTTAATCTCAAAGAGAGCTCAAAACAAACCAACACTCTCTCCCTCTCTCCCTCCCCATCCCCTCTCTCCTGGAGCAAAATGTAAATGGTAGTGTATCTGAATAAAGGGTATATAAGAGCTCCTTTTACTATTTCTTAAACTACTTTCTAAGTTGAAATTATATACAAAGTTATCAAAATAAATAAGCAGACTTGCCACTGAAAATGGAATAAAACAAAAATAAAAGTAATTTGAAATACAAAGACTGGATGATTTTTGTTATAAGCATTAAGTAGTTTTAATAGAAGCAAATTAAGAAAAAAATATTGAAATCTTGGCAATGATAAAACGTGTAGCTAATACTAATGATAACAGTGATAATGTGTGATATGAGTTAAAAATATGTGCTATAGACAGATGAGTCAATTCAAAACAAGTCTACTCAAGAGAATAAAATAATACAGCCTAAATTTGAAAAATAAAAGGCAGTCCATCAAAACTATAAGCAATCATGTATATAGAATAAACAATAAACCTATCTCAAATAAACTTATTCAAAACACCTGTATCCCAAATTAGAATTAATAGCAGTCAGATATAATAAACATCCACTGAGTAAGACCAAGGACTTACCTGATAAAGACACAATACATGTTGAATAAAAGCCTACTGAATACTATTGGAAGGTCATAAAATCCTTGTACTTAAGTACAATCAAGTGTCAAATACCATCAGAAGTGAAGACACTAAAACATCACTGTGAAAAAGATCTAATAAGAATTAAGTACAACTGTAACAACATATTTAGTATTTAGAAATTTTGCTTAATTTCATAATATAAATTAATACCTATTGAAAATATAATTCAAAAATTGCTATTTGGTCAGAATTCTACAATTCAAATTTCAGAATGGCTTCCTGCATCCCTTTTAAAAAGCAGTATCCTACCATCCACAAAGATGCCTGGAAAAGTTAATAAAGTTCCAAGACTACAGATTTTTAAAATTTTATTATATTCTTAACAACCTTGAGTAAGGTAGGTATTTCAAATCATCACTGCAAAACTGATAGGTCAGAAAGGAAAAAGACAAATGGGAAGAAAAAAAAGAGAACAAAATCACTTTGAGTTTCTGTAAAGATGATAAACATATTCACCTAGAATTTTTATACAGAAGAATATGAAATCAAAGTTCTACTCCCCAAATAAAATAAAGCACAAGTAAACAAAATTCAGTAAAATAAAAAAATCAGAGTTGCCAACTCATACTTACTGAATGACATAAGATTGCCTAAAATCTAATTTCAAATTCACTACCTTGGGGAAAAAAACATTTTTTGGAAGGCAAACCAGGTATCTTCATAAACATTACTAATCACAAATTCAACTTACCTTTTTGTCTTCTTTTACTTTGTGGGGTTTCTTCTTCGTTTTCTTATCATCTAATTCCTGGTCCGAAGTAATTGCAGGATTATCAATACCACCTTTCCAAGTTTCAACAGGAGAGAGAAGCGGATCTTCTTCACTTCCACGATGCCTTCCTTTTCTTTTTGTTTTAGAGGTTGTGAAAGCCTCATCATCACTTGCATCTGAATGTGTTCTTCTATAGTATGACTTGGCTTTGCTAAACAAAGTTTTTGATTTATATTTGTATTTTGAAGGTCTCCGTTCCCCATGGCTTTTTGAGGTTCTATCAGAAAATCCATTTTCTTCATCTCCTTGGGTGTTATTTACAAATGAGTTTCTAATTTTAATACGATTCTGACTGTCATCTGGGACAACATATATCTCATCAGAATAGCCCTTCTGTTTGAAAATTGTGTCAATGGGTTCCGCATAATTATCTGAAGGATCTATATCGTCAGGATGTGCCAAAGGTACCCGGGAAGTCTGTTTTCTTGGATTTTTACCAATTCCAGCTTCAATTGTTTTTAAAAGGTTTGGATCCAGTTTTTTCACATTTGTCTTAGGTACAACTGGTTTAGGTTTAATAGGTGGAGGCACTTTATGGTTACGTTCATGGTCATGACAGTTTGGGGTGCTATGAATAGGATATTCATTTCCTTCCAAATCTAATCTGTATCTGGAACGGTCACTAGGTGTTGGAAGCAACTGTACATCATCCCCAATTGGACTATAAGGAGGTGGTGCTTCTGTATCATCATCTGAATCAGGATAGTTGTTATACGGGAAACAGTCTCTGGGAGATGGTAGAAAAACATCCTCACTTTGGTGGGTTGATTCCCTTGTATTATCAGACAAATAGGAATTTTCTATCATATTTTTTTTCTCTAGAACATCACTGAAAAACAGTGTAAAAACCTCGGTTTGCCGATGATATTGAGATAAAGAATACAATGCTGTAAATTTAGCAGTGATCTCAGTTGCAATGTGTTCTCCTTCCGTCATTAACTCCTTGATGGCCTCATTTTCAAAAAAATCTGCTTGGCTATCAGTAACTGCTACTAGTTGCACAGGAATGGTGTCCTGAACTTCTGATAGAAATGCTCGAAGCATTCCCATTGATGCTTTCCGTTTGGCAGAATAAACTAATATATATCCATGAACAAGTTCATCTTTTCTAACTCCAATTGAGGAATGGTATGATAATATTGTGATCTGTATTCGCCTCCTTTTTTCACCAATGATTTTATCAAGCATTAGGGAATTATTCTGTCCAGCTTGAGCAGCACTGCAAGAATGAGAGTCAAGGAAGGGTGAAAGAATAAGATCCACACTAAATGGATCACCACACATGGCACACATGACAATTCTTAAGTCAGCTTCTGTGACATCCTTATGGGTGGGAACTGGGCTCACCACATCTAAATTGTGTTTCACTGATTCTAATACTCCTCTTAAAGCTTGTTTTACTTGGGTTTCATTAAATTTACGAGGATATGTACCAGCAGGTACATCTACAAAAGGACACTGTAATTTATTTGCCAACTGTTGCCCTTGGTGCCTGAGAATTGGTAAATTCTTACTAACAGAATCTCTCTGATTAGCCAGAATTAATGTAAATGGAAGATTAGACATATATTTATCTTTTCGGATCTGAGAAGCTTCAGTTCTTATTTTTCCAATAAATTCCCCAATAAAATTCAGTGACTCTATGGAATTAAATACACAGAAGCACCCATGTGGTTTAAAGGCGGCAGTCCATAACTGACTTAAAAAGTAAGGCGACTTGGCATCAACTGGCCGAAGATCAAGTTCATAAATTTTTCCATCTAAGGCATACTCGTCGTCAGTGGATTGTGTCCTTATCTCATTTGCTAGTTCTTGGGCGAGGCCATCCTTCCCTAAAATGAAAAGGTTAACCTTGTCTATATTGGTACTATCATGATACAACCGTAAGCGACCATGATCCAACTGCAAAAGACTACTGGCAAGTAACTGCTCCACTTTAATGTCTGTACAATTTTGGCCACTAAGACATGTTTCTTTAGTGGGGTGATAAACAAATCCTATATGCTTAAGTAGAAGTGATTCCCTATCAGGTGCAAGTTTCTGTAAAGCTTTATATCTAGGTTCTTCACTAAGAACTGTGTGAATTTCACTCATTTTATCCGAACTAGGTGTTGCATTAAGATCCAAATCATAAAAAAGTTCAGAATGCTCAAAAAGCATTTCCTGAAACTCTTCTTTGGCTTTTTCAACTATTTCTCGCTGATGCCTACCATACACTTCTTTGCTATCAGCCTCAGTGATATATTTGAAGGCTTCATCCTCCATAACAAAACACATGACTTCCTCCCATGGCTGCCCAGGTGAAATGAACTGAATTTTTTCCAAAGTCTTTTTGAATTTTTCTTTCATTTCTATCCTCCTTTTCTCTGATATCAGATGTTGTACATGGTTCTGATAGACTTTTTCAGCTTCTAAAGTGCTCAGGAGGTCAAATGGGATTCGTCTATCATTAATTTTGTCTATATGATCAGTTTCATCCCAAGGTGTTTTTTCTAGCACCACAAAACATAATTGAAAATCTGCTCTCTTTTCTATTAACTTCAAAGCTTCTGACCAATGCAAATGTTCAATCTCTTCTAGATTTGGCAAAAGAGTGTTAAAAGCTCTTGGTAAAGTATTTATATATTCTTCTCTTCTTTTTCTTATATGTTCCTGTTTAAGTTGTTCTATATGTTTTGAAAATGTATTTCTGGCTTTTCTTGTTCCCTCTAAGTTGATGTATTCTTCGTAATCAGGATGGTTTTTTAATTTATTACTAACAGTTTTCCAAGTTGCGTGATAATCTCTCACAGTCTGCACAAGTTTTTCAAACTTATCTGTTGCTGTGACAACAAGTTGTCTCTGTGTTTTATAAGCATCCAGATAGGGAATAATTTTAGGCTTGCCACGAGTTTTATCCAACATTTGTACCAATGCAGTGAAACATGTCTCAATGTTGACATTAAATCGTGCTGATGTTTCCACTACAAGAAGGTTCTTTTTGTTTGAAGCAAATGCTTGGACTTCTCTAAGATAATGATCCACACATTCATCACATTTAGTGGCTGCTATTATTACAGGTTTTTTTGATTTTGATAGTTGGACAAAAAGGTTATTCACAAATTTAAGTTGATCATCAAACTTCCTATTGCATCCCTGACTTACATCAATGCACAATAAAAATCCATCTACATTGAGTTTCCCTTCAGGCATTTGTTTTTGTTCAAAGTCTTGCTCCAAGCCTAGTTGATCAGTGCAAATATACATTAATTTTTCTGCTGACTGCAATTTAGAGGCAGCTGCACGTTTTATATATGGTTGCAAATTTGTACTCCGATGAGGCAAGAAAGTCTGATCATCAATGAACTCCGTCTGTTCAATGACATGAATTTTGCATTCTACTCCATCTTCACCATTCTGTGTTATGTCACCCCAGTACAAAAAATGATCATTGTTTACCACTCGTCCTCCAAAGTCAATGGTGCTAAGCACAGAAGTATGCTCTGGATAATATTCATCTGCTTTTGAGCGTACAAATCTATTGCACAGACAAGATTTTCCAACTCCACAGTTACCTTTGTCTTTTTCAGTACCAGAAAGTCCAACTACACTGATAGTATAGGATGGGGGACGAGGTTCTTTGTTTTTTGCCATCATAACTCTCTTCTCATGACTCTACATTCATAAAGGTAACCAGATATACTTCTCATTCTGAAAATAAAATCATCTCAAAATATAGATTCCTTATTTCAGAACTATATTTGGTTCTTTGTATTTCCCTCATTTCTGTGTAGAAAAGTTCTTCAAGGTCATATGGATCATCTTCCTAGAAAAAGAAAAAGGACAAATTTTAAATCATGATTTACACATTGAATTATACACCAAAAATGTTCATAACAAAGCACCATTTAAGTTATTAAAAATGTTACATGTATTTTAAGAAACCATCACAGAGATTTACTGCTATAAATATATGACCTCAAAAATTTAAGGCAAATCTAATAATTAACAAAATAATATAATGTCTCACAAACTTTAATATAAACAAAACAAATCTGTATTTTGTCTCTACTCCTTCATAAGTGTTTGAAGAAAGAAGTAGTCTTTTCTCGTTAATTTTCCTGCCTTCTGAGACTGTAGGCTATGTTTGGTGATAACTCTACTAGATGCCTTAACACCTCCATCAAAATTTATAAAGACAATCTATTACTGGTTCAAAGCATGTTCCCCGAAATGGAATTTCATCTAAAGTCAACAGAATTAAATTAAAAAAAAAAAAAAAACGTTTTCTAGAAATTTCAACATACTCTTATGAAATCTATCAAATTGTACGCTCTTAAATACTTCCAACAGGGATATAGAAATGGATAATAGACACAATGACAGTATTTAACTAGAACAAAGGTGAGGAACCAATTTATATTTCCTATCATCAAGTCCAATTTGTAAAATATATGAAAATTTAAAAAACCCAATCCCCAATTCTTATTAGATTTAAGAGACATAACATTTCTGTCAAATTGTTTATAAATGTTCTTGATTTCTACCTCTACTTCCTCTCAGAGTTGTTACAACTGGCTCATGGAACACATTTTGAGTAACACTTAAAGATTCCAAGATCACATACTTGAGACTACCTTTCAGAATTATATGCTACATTGAATAATCTTTAGGAATTGCATGTAATTTAATTTTGATTATTTGAAAGCAATGAATCATCTCTTACAAAAGTTTTATTTGGAGACACTGATTTTTCATATTCTCTCAGTGCTGAATTAACCAGAAATACATCATGTCTACCACCTCAAAATTCACAGGGTGGGCAAAATATCTAGTTGTGGACATCAACATAGATGAAAATTATTTGCAATCCAGACAAAATATAGGAAATCTAATTTTTTTTTAAGGTAAGAAAGGAACCACACTTGTCCCAAATACCTGGCCCTTCCAGTGATCACAAACACAAATAAACGTATATGAATTATTCTGCACATTTGTCTTTTCAAAGAAAAATTATTCTTGTAATTTAAAAATTTGACCAATAGTTCTGGTAAAATAGTACAAAAAAATATTTCAGATTTACTCTTGCAGTTTAAGTTTATCTGGCAAGAATACCTACAATACCTACAAGTAAAAGCAATTTGGATAGTACTGGCCAATCCTAATAGTAACTTGTTTATTAAGCAAATTAAACAAAAAAAATCATAATCTGGTAAAACTGAGTATTTATACCTAACACTAATAGTAATATTAGCTGATATTAATTTAACTAAATACTAATTTTAACAATATCAGCCATCGAATATTCAAACAAAATGTTTATTAAACTCACTCTAGGAATAAAACATTATTCTGCTAAAGCAGCAACACAAGTAGAAAAAATCTGAGTAAACAGAATTTATTTCAACCTGACTTCTATTATTTATTAGTTTATGACAACAGAAAAATTCTAAATCTCTTGAGACATGGTTCCGTCAACTATAAAATGAGGCTGCTTAGCTATACAAATTTAAAATTAAATCACTTTTTAAATGCTAATTAAGTGCCGAGCAAACAAAAGGTGCTTAATAAAATATTAGATCTATTTTTTGATTCTTGGAATCAGGGAAGCTACTGAAGAGTTACATAAAATGATTTAATCAAATTTGTGACTTACAAATATTCATCTGGCAGTAGAACATACAACACCTACAAGTAAAAGAAATTAGGGTAGTCCCAGTCAATCCTAATAATATTGCTTGCTTTTTAAGCAAATTAAACCAAAAAAATCATAATCTGGTGGAACTGGGATTATGCACTTGGCACTAAGCTTAACATTTTTTTAACTGAGCCAAAGAAGAATTGGACTACATGTTTGATTACCAGAAAAAAAACAAAAAACATACTGACTTAACTGTATAACAAAGTTATACTAAACTAAAAGGGAAATTAGCTTATGAAAATGGGACAATGATCCCACAACAAACAATCTTAGGGGAAAACTGAAAATAGTAAAATACAAGGTCTAGCTTTTCTTCTTAGTAATAAGTAGAAATCTGCAAATGTTATATTTTAAAATAAATCTTATCTAGTGATTATCTTAGGGAATTTTCACAAACACTAGAACTACCTATACCTCTTTACTAATAAACCTTTACTAAATATGTATTTTGAAACCCAAGAGTAATTAGAAAACATGTAAGACTGCCCTCTGCCTTCCAGCTTAGGAAATAAGAACTATTAATAGAAAAGTAACAATATGTTTATGGACCTTTGTACTGTAAAACATTTTCAACTATAACCTAACTGTAAGTTCCATCTTTATTAATGCTTCTTATATATGCATAGCCAACACTGAAGAATTCATTTCTGCTCTCCTATAGCATAAACCTCGAAATACTATTAATCTGTAATTTTAGAAAGGTAAGAGTAGAAACAAAAGTTCTGTATCACAAAATGCATTTTTAAAGATTCTAAAAGAAAAAGGACTTAAATAAGTGGAGTGGAGGCACCAAGTCATTACCTTTTCATTTGTCATTGGAAACTGGAAGGTTTCATATCTGACAGAGAAATGAAACTATTATATAGAGGCTAAATTTAATGCTGAGGCTTCAACATATCCTAATTTAATAGTAGCAATCTCTAAATTATGAATATTAACATTTAGAAATAAGGTAGGTGCACCCCTGTAGCTCAGCAGCTAAGCTTAGAGCAGGACATGTAAAGGTCAAGGACCTGTGTTAGAGACCTGGGGACAGGGGAGGGGGAAAAGAGTGGGGGTTAAAGTGGGGGTATAAGGTAGTTTTGTTTGATATTTAAGGTTTCTCACATCAAATTCGCAGTAAACTACTAATGAGACACAGTGAAGAACTTGTAAGTCCTTTCTAATAATGCTTTCCAGTAGGCTACTTGCTTGTATTTTGAACTTAGGTCCAGAGACTGTCATGAGTTGCCATAAAACTGTGGCGGAAAAATTCTTTCAACTAGATGTGGGCAAAGGATGTTGGACAAATAGTTGCTCTCTCCTTCCAATGCAGAGCACTGTCTGTTTTTCTTCCCCTCTGACTTAAAAGGTTTACTTAACCCAGAAGTTTTAATTTTAAAGTGTTTTCAAT
This sequence comes from Solenodon paradoxus, assembly GCA_004363575.1. Classification (NCBI taxonomy): domain Eukaryota; kingdom Metazoa; phylum Chordata; class Mammalia; order Eulipotyphla; family Solenodontidae; genus Solenodon; species Solenodon paradoxus. The sequence continues at coordinate 93,204 of RJWH01002332.1, forward strand.
TTTTTTAAATTGAAAAATTTAAATGTTTGAGAACCCTAGACTAGAAAAAAATGGGTCATTACCCTGCCCCCAAAAAGATTTTGCTATTTATTTGGGTAAGCATGGTACTGCCACTCATAAGAGAGAGATCTCACAAGGTTGGCTGTAGTAGAGTATAAGGGAATTTAATTTCAGACACTGGATAACTTACACATACATGAATTATCCACTAGCCCTCAACATTTAAATCAAAATTACCCTCCATTACTTAACCAAGGTAGCTTTTCTTCTTTGCTGATAATAAAAGACTCCCTTCTTGTGGTCTGCACTCCCACTAATAAACTAATGGTCACTGTCTATATGTAGACTATTTAATTTGAAAATTCCATTTAAATATGTTTGAGAGACTGTTAATTCATATAGGTTTTCAATTTTTTATGTAACTTTACTTTCATACTTTTCCTCATTTTCTCTTAACCTTTACTTTCATACTTTTTCTCATCTTCTCTTAACCTTCTTACTCATGAAGAAACCAAGACATAAGGAGAAATGACCTACTAAAACAAAGGGTTAATATGAGTCTACTGAGGCTCAATCTTTACTTTTTAAACATTAGTACTGTTTTTAATAGTCTGCAGTGAAGTTTTTCATTTTGCCTTTAAGATTTTCTTATAAACTTTCTTTTGCACTTCAATAATTTTATTGAAAGTTTATATACACTGCACATTTAGAATATACATTTCTAATGAACACTTGTGATTTTTAGAATATTTATGGAGTTGTACATCTACAACTATCAATCATGTAATCATCATCACGATTTTAGATCATATCTTACAAAATTTTTATTTCAAGGAAATGTTTCAATTCAGTATCCTTACAAAACTAGCAACATATTGTTATAATAATAATAATATAAACTGCCCTACAACTGCATTCCAAAATGAACTTTCTAAGTTTTCCTAAGACATTTTACAAAGTCATTCAAACATAACATGCTCCTTTTAATGAAGTTTTAATAACATGATTTGGCAGTGAATTCTGGTGTAGTGGTTAGGTCAATCCCCTCTGAAGAAATGTTGGTACATAGTTCTGGGATCAAGGTCCAGGAGGGAAGCAACCAGCATAAACAACTAAATAAAAAATTAAACGGAGTGCTTCTTCCTCCTCTCTCTTCCTGCTTGCCTACTCACCGGTCATGCATGTCTGCACCTTTCCTTTAAAATAAAAAAAGCAAACATGATGTGGCTTTCTAAAAAATTTTTTTTAAATAGTTCTACAAGGAATCTTTTTTGTATCATTTCACAGACTATTGCTTCATTAATAAAATGCTGCAATTTAAAATATATTTTTCAGTTTTAATTTTACTGTCAGCTACTAAATCCATTTTCAAAACATCAATGTATCACTTTTCTCTACCATTACTGTTAAAACTCTGCTCCTATTCACCATTGCCTTTGCGATTTTCACAAGCAATCAAACTAATTTCGCTGCTTTCTCTCCTGGCTCCCCTGTCCCCATCTATTCATAATGGTGCCTCCTTCATCCTGCTCAAAATCCTCCAGTGGTTTTTCAAAGTAAACATCAACTCTTTTCAATGATTTCCACTACAACATCTGTATTCTCTAACCCTGTCTTACTCTGATCTACTTTTATCCTGATCTCTCCATTCTCATTCTGCTCCAGCTACAATGAGGAACCTTGAATTGTTCAACAAGCTAAACATGTTCTTGTCTTTGCACTTATTTTTCCCAATAATTCTCCAAATTCCCTTGGCTTACTACAACCCTTGTCATTAACTTTATCAGTCTCTCCTCACCCTACTCCAGATTTAACAAAAAAGTCACAAAGGTATAGTTTTATTTCATTCCCAAGAGCCTAGAACACGGCTTCCTACATAACAGCTACTTAATTAATGCATGAATCCTAATAAATATTAAAATTGAAAATGTTAAGCCTATGACGGGCACAGACCATCTAAGCCCAAGGATCAGCATTTAAGACCCAGGGTGGGGGAAACAACCAAAACAAATAAATGAAAGTGCTTCCTTCTCTCCTTCTCTCCTTCCTTCCAAATGCTTCTTCCTCTTCTATCGTCTTTCCTCTCGTAACAAAACAAAACAAAGTAAATCCTATCATGCTTACTGAATGACTATGGTTTATTAATCTAAAAGGTTTTCTAAAGCCATTTATGGAAAAAAATAAACATATTTCAAAATTCCCCAAAATTAAGTCATCAGGATGCCATCAGAATGAAGGGTAAGATTTCTAATAACGTATTCAGTTAGAATAATCATCTAATTTTATTTGACATTTAAAAAAGACCAATTTCAAAAAATGAAAGTGAGTATAACCTCAAATACAGCTGATTCAAAATTTGGCTGATTAAAGACTTAAAAACAGAATTAATCACAAATATTTATTATAGAAAATTACATCTCTAAGAACTAATTACAGAAGCTTTGCAATTACATGCTCCATCTTCTTTAAATCAGATAAAAAAAATAACCCCTACATAAACCAATATTCAGGAAAAATAAACCAAGCTGAAAAATTATCCAATATTTCACAATCTTAGGTAAATTTATCTGGCACAGTTTAAGAATTAAAAAAAAAATCAATGGCATTCTAAAAGATATAGTGTATAATACTGACATACTACTTTTCTAAACCATGCTAATTCTTAATGACACATTTATTAATAATGTAAAAAATTAGAAGGGGAAATGGAAAAGCCATTTTAACATATATAAGATTTCTAAGTAAACAAAGTGAATCATATTCCATAATATTTTATTTTTAACCAGTTTCTATCATGTAAAGTACACAGACTTAAAATTGAAAGGTATGCTAAAAAGTCATTAATATGAATTAGTCTTTATACAAAAAATAATCAGGTGAATGAAGAGAGATCTATTAAAATTTCAACAATTTATGTAATGACTGAATACACTGGACGCATATACTGGTAGGATTCAGGATAAAATTGTTAGGATGGAAATTTGGCTTGTTGTTTTTTACCATAGTCCCCATACCTAACTGCACCGAATGACAGTGGGTGCTCAAATATTTGAAGATAAAGCAAATCAATCTCTAGACTCAGCTCCTAAGCCACTAAGTGATCTTGAAGCACCATTTGCAGTTACAATAAAACTTAAATACGTCTTTAGACTCAAAAGTCTAGGGTAGCAGAATGTTCTAAAATAAAAAGTCCAGCTTCCCCCCAAGATCTATAGTCTGCTCATTAGCACAAATTATGGAATTATTAATAGTAAGCCTGCAGGCTCAATGGAAGTACTTCCAAAAGAGTACAAGCAAGCAGTACACCAGGAACTCCGTAAGCCCTATTCAGCAAAGGTAATTCTGCTTTTACCCATTTTTATCTTTTTATATTTCAAGTAAATATTTGAAAAATAAAATTAAAAAATGCATAAAATATTTGAAAATCAGTGACCTAAACTATTCCCAAACAGATTAACTCTCAAATTTTTTTCTTTTCTATCTTATTATTTAATTGGTACTTTCCTTTAACAATATGTTTTATCTCTGAAGTCTTGGTGTGAAAGTTATTCTAAACTCTTCCTAGTCCATCTTTATTTTGTGAGGAAAACAGAAGGTCATCTCATTTATATCAAACTATGTAAAAAACCCATAATTATTTACTGTGCATAGCCACTCTCTGTTTAGCTTTATGTCTGAGGTTTTTGAGTGTACAAAGATATGTATAGGAAAGTCCACCAAACCAATACAATGAATACATTTACTTCCCTTCCAAAATCTGGGTCCTTTCCTCTCACTTTGGAAAACTTAGAAGTGGGGGTAAAGGCATAACTTGACAATAAGCATGCAATGCTAGACAAGAGGAAAACCATTATTTTTATTATACAGACCTTACTAGGTAAGGTTTAACAATTTTCTTAATAATGGAAATTAAGAAGTAGAATAAGAATCTTAAGAAGGGGTATAGACTAAAAAAGGAGGGTACAGATTTTTTTAAAAGGCTGAAAAAGCACTTTCTCCATTATTTTTAAGAAGCTTTATAGTACCACAGAGGAGACAAAAGCAAGGTACAATACTATGAATTGATAAATGCAATTAGAATTCAAAGAAGTAAAAGAACAATACAAGTTAGAATACATCAGGGCTTGGAAATTTTTTTTTTCTGTAAAAGACCAGTCTAAATATTTTAGACTTTGTGTTCCATACAATGCCTATTACAACCAAATTCTGTTGTTCTAGCACAAAAATAACTACAGATAATAAATAATGACCATAGTTGTGTTTAAGGATACTGAAATTTGTATATGTACTGCCAAAGAGAGCATAGGGATAGTAAAATTTGAATTTCATAGAATTTTCACACCACAAAAATACTCTTCTTTTTTCCAATCATTGAAGTTATTCAAAGTGAGTGATTAGGGTGGAGTGGTTGAGCTCAGCTGCCATGTTGGAAAGTAGAGATGTAACAGAAGGTCTTTCAGGATAAACAGGAGTTAGACCTTATAAAAAGCCAAAGAAGACATTAATGATTAAAAGAGGAACACAAAATTGGAATTGGTGGGGCAAGAAGCCCAAGAGATGGAAAATACTTGAGGCTTGAAAGCACCCGAACTATGAAAAGTGCTACCCAAGACAAAATGAGCTTTGGCGACTGGTTGTTAGATATAAAGAAATAAATACAAATGAGTCAGTTTCATCGTGAAAAACTAACCAGTTTCAGCAACAGATGGCACTAACACTTGAGTTTCAGGTGACACTATTTCAGAAGACAAGAAATTTCAGTAATGAAATGAAGCAAGGACAAGATTTGTAACACGTATTTCAAGAGCACAAACTTTAAAAATTATCAGAGACCATATGAATTACTACTATTTAAGAAACACTTGGAAGACTTACATAATTAATAAAGAACAAAAATCTGAATTTCAGTTCCCCAAATCATAAGAATATTAATTTTCCATGAATTCTCCAAATTAAAAAATAAGATATTATCTTGGCTATGACAAGTTAAGTACAGAAACAAAATTTTGGATCAGGAAGAATACTTGATCAAAAGAAATAAACTATATACCATTATCAGAAGCCGAAATATGTATTTTCCCCAGACTGTGTGACAATGCCAAATATAGCAACAAGTATAGATAGCAATGCCAACTTATTTCCTCATCACTTCTTTTATTACCTCAAGTTAATATTCTCTCCCAAATCTTACAACTTGATTTTTAAGAGACAAACTGATGATCTTACATTTTTACCTTATATCCCTACTTACCTGTCAGTCATCCTATACTTCCCTGTGCTTTTGGTCCACACTATTATTAACTTCCCTAAATGTCTCTCACTTATCCCAATCCTATGCAACTTCCAAGTGGTATCTCCTTTATCTAAATTCCTTTAAACCAATTTCTAATAATGTACTGCTTTATATATGGCTCTTTTACTGTTTTGTAATGGCTTTTAACTATTTCTCAGTTATTAAAGTCTCACCCCACCAAAGAAAGTTCTTTTAAGGGAGCAATATTTTATATTTCTGTACCACTCACAGTGCCTAGCTGCTCAATAAAATATCAGTCAAGGGATTAACAAAATAGGCTAAGTCTAAGGTGAAGCTAAGTAAGTGCCAATTTCATAATGAAAAGCTTGAGAATCTAATCTGACAAATACTAATCATATTTTAACCTTAAAATGACAAAGCTATACATAACTCTTTCCCCCCAAGTAATAGTTCTAAGGAATGAAACACAAAGACATGACCAAATGTCATATCCTATTTGACTGCAAATTTAAGGTAGTATAGATTAATCAACCTCCAAAATATAGTAAAAAATAAAAAAATCTGACAAGTCTCTTAAGATTTGAACTCTTACTTGCAGTTAAAACATCCAAATTCAAATAAATGTTCCTTCGTCTGTAATGGATTCCTAAAGAGGTGCTGTTGTAGACAACTTTTCCATATCTCTTGGTCCTTGTAACTATTTATTCCTTAATAGTTACTGATTCTCCAACTAAAGCTTGAGTTACACCTCTAATTTGTCTTGGTATTTCCAATGTCAGGCATACATAAGTGCTAAAACTAGGTAATCAGAATTAATAAGGAACAAATAGAGGTTTTAAATTCTTTTTAAATGTGGATAACTCATTTTTTCAAAGGAATTCTTGTATATAAGTACATTACATTTAACAGACAAAACATAGACAATGCCCTGGTTTGGGAGGGTGGGTGTCAGAGGACTGTCTCAAGACACATAGGACAAATCCGTGAGAGTCCAAGGAACTTAGTTTGAAAAACAACTTAAGTTTATAGTTAAGATTCTTAGCACTGAAATATTTTTCTTAACTTAGCATATGTTTTTTTATTAATTTGATAAAATGACTGGCAACAACATTCACCTGAATGGAAAGACCTGATTACACAAGTCACCAAAATGATGGATCACTTTACAAAGTTTCCTCCCAGTTCTTTTAAAAAGCAAATTCCCCTCCCTGTTGTAGTTTAAATGTATTTTACAAACATCTTTTAGAAACAGAGACACTACAAAAACAGAATACTATAAAATGCTTCTTGAATCAATTACATTAATTGCATACCTTCTAAGAGTGAAAAAAAATCATGGTTCTCACAGCCCAAATAAAGTTTTAAAAATAAAATCTATGGAAAATGTGAAGTTGTAACAAGACATTCAGCGGCTACCAAGGAAATCTATACTAAAAGCAACACTTACCTCAATTCTGCTAATGTTGAAAAAGCAAGTTTAGTTGTTTCCAAGAGACATAACTCTCTCTTCAATTTTAAAAAAGTGAATTACAAAATCATTATTCTATGCTGTTATCACAACTTTGACTCTAAAAAAAAGAACCCAAATACAGTACTTAATTCCTTAAAAAATCTTAACTTTCACGGTCAAGATCATTTATTTTCTCCAAAGAATAAATGTACTAAGTCTACCTTTCAAACAAAAAAGGAGGGGGTGGGAAACAGACATGGTTTCAAAATATTTTGGGTAAGTTCTTTTAACAGTTATTAAATTGCAATACCCTTTTTAAAAAATTTGCTAAGGTAATTTACATGAAGAGGGGTTAAAAAAACTGATAAATATATAAAAATTCTGTGACAATTTTTTCTTATATTAAAGTTTAAATCAAATCACCACATTCCCAGTGCTCTGATTGTGAATGTACAAGACAATGGTAAAATAAGCATGCTGACCTGAGCTAAGAAATGAAGCCTACACATGACCACCAAATCGACTGTTTTTGTCATTGCTAATGTTCTAATTTCTGCTCTAAGTCAATCAGATCAATTACGCTATTTCTTCAAAGTTAAAAACATAGATATATCTAGCCTTTCAATCCAGTATGTTTAGTCATACAGTGCTTCAAGGCCTATAACAAGTTTTTGGTGATCCACACTTCACCACTTTTCCTCTGCTCAACTACAAATAAAAGAAATGTGAGTCAAAACTACAATAATAGATGAAAAACCCAATAATGAGAAAGCAATTTAAAATGGAAGCAAAACCTTACTCTGGAAACTGTCTAGCAGGTTAACTATATGCTCAGTCTCCATACCTAAAAACACTGAGACAGTTTATCATATTAAAAATCACATAAAATGAAACTAACATTTTCAAATACACATCATCTTACTCAAACCATTTTCCAAATAGTTGTATCTAGATCAAATTTCTGTTAAAAGAATAATTTACAAACGAGATTTAGAAAAACAACACTGCCCGAACGCAAATAAATACTCCTTAATATACTGTTCACATTGAACACCGGTTTTGGATTTAAGTGGAGAGGGCAAATCCCCTGCCCAACACCTGTAGAAGGCAGCATAAGCAAAGCCCAATATAAGTACATTGACGTGTTTCACTGTCTTATACCTTAACATTTAAAAATATGACATCGTTTCCCACCTATCACAAAGGAAAAAGTCAAGTGTAGTTGGGAATTTAAACTTAAAATAGGACACACCATCTGTACAGCAATTTTGGTCTAGGTTTAAAATTTCTAATTCCATTTACTAAGCATCGGCCAAATCTAGATTTCTACCATTTAGTAAAAGCATACGAGTCTCCCCTCCAACTTTCTCGAATTTCACTAAACGTCCGAATAGTTTGTCTTTACTTTCTGAGCACCTTTCAGTCACAGCTACACCCAAAGCCTCCACCTCACTTGCATTTCTAATAAAGCTGTAGAGGGAGGGTGTGAGGGAGTGTATTTGTGTGTGGATAAGTGCGCGCGCGCTCCCGCGCGGTTCCCCACCCCCACCCCCATACTTTTCTTTAGTGGAAAGAGAGAAGCTAGAGGTTATTCCCGAGAAAACTCAATATCAAAGCCTCAATCCAGTCGCAGCCAACCGAAAGGACTTTGTGTTTGGGTTGCGCAGTGCAACTTCTCACACGAGCTAGATGGGAAACTGGCGACGAGAACCCGAGGACGAGTGGAGGAGATAAGGAAAAAGTAAAAGCGCCGATCCCCCTGGAAGGCGCTTTTAAGTTTGCAGCAAGACTGTGGTTCCGCGAATAAGCGCCCACCCGTTCTCCCCCCTTCCAGGTGGAACTCGTTAGCAGCGGCAACCAAACCAACAGACATCGCCACCTTCCTCCCCACGTACCATCCGAGACCAGGGCAAGTGAGGGCGGCCGGCGCGATCCTCCGCCACCACCAGGCCCCGGCGACCCCGGCCCGGTCACCTGTGGAAAAAGCGCCCCCTCCCCCGGCCTCTCTGCCCTTCACGCCGACCGTATCGCCCCCCCACCCCCACCCCACGGCAGCCGCTCCCCGCCCGGCCTGCGAGGACAGACACGGGCGCCGGGCGCCCCGGGCGCCTCGATCCCCTCCGCCGCCGCGGGGCCCCAGCCCCTTGAACTGGTTACAACCGGCGGCGGTGACCGCGCGGCGGGAGGGTCCCTGTCGCGGAGGGGCCGAGCAGGCAGGCCTGGAGGAGCGGGGGTTCGCAAGGTCCTACCTAAAACCGTCGGTCTCCTCCGTCTCCTCCTCAACGACAGCGGCCCCGGCGGTGGCGGCGGCAGCGACATTCCTGGGGAGCGCTCCCGCCGCCGCCGCCTCCTCCTCCACTCTCTGCTCGCCTCTCTTCCCCGGCGCGCTCGCCGAGCGCCGCGTCCCTTCAGCCACCTCTCCCCGCCCTTCCCAACACACACGCCCCGAAACCCTAAGCCCTACGGCTCCCGCTGCCGAGTAACCTACCCTCCCTCCCTCCCCGCCACCAGCGGCGGCCCCGTCCCTCCCCCCCCTTCCCCTGCGCCGGCCGCCGCGCGGGGCTCAGTAATGGCGGCCACTCGGGCTCCCTCGCGCTGACGGATCTCTCTCCCTCACTCCCGAACTTTACCTCAGCATCTCTCCCGGCGCGCACCGCCGGAACGCACGCGCGCGCGCGGCCACAGCCACACACTCTGCTGAGGGCGGAGCGGCGGCGCAGCCTCGACGGGGCGCGCGCATTCGCGCGCCCGCGCAGCCCTCCCCACAATCCCCCGCCCCCCGACGCCCTCACCTCGCGACGCCTCCCGCGCCGCGCGCCCGGCTCGGCCCCGCCCCTGCCCTCGTTCCCGGGAGCCTGGGAAGGCGCGAGCGCTGGAGCGGGAGGGAGGCCAGCGAGCGCGCGAGGCCGCGTCCTCGCTCGCGTTCCGGCTTCTTCATTGGTTTCTGCCCCTCCCCCTTCTTCCTCCGCCTCTCCCACCCATTGGTTCCCTCTCCTACTCGATTCCTTCTCACCTTTTCCCTTTTACCCATTGGTGAGTATTTTTCCTCAGCTTTTCTCTTTCTCCGTATTCCGCTCTAACTGCGTCCCATCCTCCACGTTTTAGAAGCTGCATGCTGTGCAGCCCTGAACCCTGATGTCTCAGAACCTCCCCAGCTTTCTCCCTTTCCTTCTGTTCGGGTTTCTGGCCGTAACTGAGATCAAACCACAATACTGCAAAGGAACCTGATATTGTGTTACCCGTTGCAAAACATCGCCTGGACACTGAAACTCGATAAATGTCCCTAGGGTCTCTGAACGTCAAAGAATCAAAGGAGGAAAATATGCGCCCAGCGTGTTCTCAGGGACACGCTCACGTGTAAGCTCCTGTGTATGCGCAGCCAGTGTTCTGCCTGGGGATCGCTGGCCAACTACAGACATCACCCTCCCGGGACCTGGTGCTACATTCAACCTGAAGGCAAAACTCCTTTGGAACAAGAAGACTCCGTTTCTCCGTTGACAGGGCACGGGGTGTGGGGTGCAGGCAGGCCCTTGCGTTTGGGAAGTTAAGTGAGATGCTAACACTTGGGGCAGTTTTAGGGTCAAAAGATCCTTGTTCACGTCACCGCTAACCCTTTAGAAAACATTGGCCATCTGGCTTTTAGTATACTGCTTTTAAACGTATCCAGTATAGTTCGAGACATCCAGAAATCTCACGAAGTCGAGGGTGTAGTTATCATTTGGACATTGGTACTGAATGGTGGAGACAGAAGAAACCACTGCCTTTATTTTTACCACTTAAAAAACTAAGGTCTTGTGACTTTCCCAAGGTCATCAGAATCTGTCTTACAGATATAGTTAACAGCAGATAAAAAAAAATGAACAAACCAATTTTGAATCTGAAATAAAGTTTAAAAAAAGTTTTAGGGGGAGAATTTCTCTCTGGGAAAAGATTTGTTTCCTGCATTGAAAAGTTTATTGTCAGTAAACCTAACATATAAAAGCTCTTTTAAATTCAAGTTAGTCTTTATTTCTTACATAAGGTACTGAAGTTAGCCAAGGTTTTCTTTTAGTTATAATGATACAGCTGCCTCCATCCATAAGTACATTTACAGTTTGTCAGTAAAGAAAAACAAAAACTGCCTTTTGGTAAAAATATGTTAGAAAACATTTGTTAGTAAATCTGTCACAATATTCTGTTCGTTTGTTCCACACCCTTGCCCCTCTACTCTCCGTATTTCTTAAAGGTAAACTTAATAGACAAAAGCAGAAGAGACTTAATTTCTCCGTGTTTTTCTTACTCCCTAATTATTAAAAGACATGATTAAAATTCCGTACTCCAGCCATTCTCTTTCACCTGAATGGTATGAAATAGGTTATGTAAGGTCTGTACATACTAATTTATTTCAGTTACAAAGCTTAGGCAGGAAAGAAGGGTGCTAAAGAAAACTTGCAATGAAAGTAAACAAAGGGAAGGAGGAGGAAATGTGGGGTTAGAACATAGAACATCAAAGTGTGCTGTAAAATTATAAATATTCTACTACTACTACTACTACTACTACTACTACTACTACTACTACTACACACACACACACACACACAAACACCCCAGAGACAGAGAATATTACCAAGTCATCTCAGATCAACTACTCTTCTTATCTAAAATAAAAAATTTAAGCACTTGTTCTGCTGTACTGGATAATTAAAATCACCCAAAGCTTTGTTCTTCATTAACTTTGGAAAAAAATAGCAGAATAAGATTTCAGTCAGGCCTTTTAGTTTTCTTATTTAAATATTCTCCACAAATTCTTAGTTTTTTTAAACAAATCTTAATAAAGTATTTATATGCATGGTGTTTTTAAGATCAAAAGAGATGACAACCATAAAAAATGTTATCATAATTCCAGCTTTCACCCTCAGTGGCAACACTACAATATTCAGACATTTGATGTGATTTAGCTTCAAAGGAACTTACCCTACACAAGTGGCTACACCCCCTGCTGGAAATCTCTGATCATAACTACTTTGGCTTTTTGTAGCCTCAATGAAGAACACATGCAAAGTCAAATAAAGGACCATTCCATTCAGTATAAAATTGACCAATACTTTTTTTACTTGTCTAATAAAAGTCAGGCTTTGGGAGAACAAAACACTTCTGGATATCACTTTAATTACAGACAAAATACACAAGGAAGTAGGAAAATAAGGCAAATAATCAAAGCGCTGAAAGATTGTTTAGTAATTTCCTACTGAATATCACACTTCATTTCCACCTCTCACTTAACCCCCAACTTCTGTCTAAATTTTCCCAATCTCACAGTTAGTGCTATAGGGAGTAGGGAAGTTAGGATAAGATAGGATACTATTTCACTAGTAGGCAATCATGAGAAGTCAGTAACCACAGCAGCTATTTGCTGTGTTAAGGTGCTGAAAAGGCTTTCTTGAAAAAAAATTTTTTTTTATGGCTACCAATGATATCTTCAACATGAAGAAAAGGTGCTAATTATGTCTTGGCTGTTACCACAGAAAATATTTTGACAAGAATCAAGGTAACTGTGAGCACAGGACTGGAATAGTAGGAGAGTCATGCTTTGACCTTCCTGGCATTTTGTTCCACAGTCTTACTCTGTTCATTTTCCACAATTGCATTTTCAGACTGAAATCCCAAAGACTGTATCAGAGTGTAGCTTCAAAATGTCATGATCACACTTCTCTGGTCCTAGGACATAACTGAAACAGTGAAAACGGAACTTTTTTTTTTTTTAATAATGAGTGTTTAATAATGCTTATTTGTAATGCATAGTCCATTTAAAGAAATAACAATTCATTTGGGTCCCCTTAGCACAAATACTTTAATTAGATAAAAATCTTCAAGTTATTTTCTCTCACAAAAGGAGGTATTGTTGAGCCATCTGGACCCTCCATTGAGTTTTTTATGAAAGATCACAGCTTGAATTTAATCAACCTCAATAAGATTAACCCCATAAAGTTAAAAAATAAGTGCAAAGTTTGCTAACTGAATTCTCTCTCTGAAACTGTTACCATTGTCATTTGTAAATCATTACAATGGGAAAGAGGAATTTGTGTTGCTTGACTACTTAGAACATAATTTTTATAAATATCCTTTATTCTCACTCTCCTTAGGTCAAAATTTAGATTGTGGGCTCCTCGAAGTATTATCACAAATGAATATTTGTCCCTATATAATAACCAGAATATCTAAGTAGAAAGCTCAATAAATGTTTGATAATAATAGTAAGAAGACACTGGATTCTATGTATTTATTATTAATAGAAGGCTTTAGATTATATTTTGAAGTGTAGCTAAGAAAATAACTTTGGAAAATACAAATCATTTAAAGAAATTGCTGAACTCTTTGAAAGTTGAGTTAAATGTCCTTCCCCAAGTATAACCCACACTCTTTTCCATGTAACATTTCTCTAGTATGTAAATATAAGCTTCCAGCAACAAATACCTGTGGATTTCAAACATCAGGGAACATTAAAAAAAACAAAACTAGTTAACAAAGTGTTTCTGAAATCAATAATAAGGTGGCTTTGTCATTTTCCCCTATTATTATAAGCTGAATAGATACTTCTGTTTAGATATTTCTGCTTCTGCATTTTCTTCAGAAAGCTTCTGAAAGTACAATGTAATTTTTCTGATGTACACAAGGCTTCTTTAATACACACCTACTACATAGTGAGAATAGTAATACTCATCTTTCTCTAAATAGACTTCCAATCTGCCCAGACTAAGGCTACAGCATATACATCATTTGTTTCTAGTTTTGGTTCCAATAGGATTGGACATTAAATAATTCTTTTATATTCTTTCCTCCCAAAAGTATTTACATGAAGAATTCTGAGATTTTGAAAACACAGTAACAGTAAAAGTAAAGAAGCAAAAATTCACCAAGTTATTATTTTTCTTACACATCAAATACTTATAAAATTTAATTTAAATGGAGGCAAATATTTTAAAGTATATATTTATATATATTATAGCCATATTATTTTTCTGTGAAAAAAATTAGGCTACAAAGTAATAAAGGTAGTATGATTTCACTATTGTAAAAGGAAAATGTTTTAAAAAAACTATATTATTGACCAAAATGTTAAATGAAATTTGATCTAGCTGATGGGATTAGATTTAAGGTTTATTTTCTTCTTTTTGCTTTTCTGTATATTGTAATGTTTTACAGTGAACACATTATTTCTGGTGTGATAAAAAAACTGTAGTTATACAGTTTGGATGGAAACTAGGCTTGGTAGTAAACATAATGTAATACATGCATATGTTGATTTATAATTCTGTGTACCTGAAGCCTATTTAATGTTATAAACCAATGTTATTTCAATTGAAAATTAATTTTAAAATATACAATGCATTCAACTAAAATTAATTTTTTTTAGTTTGGAAACAGTGATGTTGAAAATTGAATAAAAGAAACCATGCGTAAAGAAACCAGAAGCAATTTAACTGCCTATTTAAAAAAACATATATATGTATTTGTCTTCTCTTTTATTCTTCTCTTCTCTCTTTTTCCCCCTATTTTAGGTGTTTCTCTCTCCTTTCTTTCTTTTTACTTTTTGATTCTTTCTCTCTCTCTTTTTTTTTTCCTGTTTTTTCCTGAACCTTTTATAGGCCACTTTGGGTATTGCCTGGTTCCATCTACAGCAGTCTCTAATATAATGGAATGAAATGGTCTAGGAAAACATATTATTGCCACTACTACATTGTATTGTCTTTGATGACTTTTTTAAAGTTCTTGCAGACTAAAACATATTAAGCAAAGAACATATGCTTACTATAATGACTCGATTTTTAATTATGCAAATCTGCCAATAACATTGCCTATATTGCTGACTGTCTTGTGACACAGATGCTATTTTTAAACTGCTTTATGCTATGTTCAAAAGCTTTCAGGCATGGACAATAGATTGTGGCTGTAATGCTGATAAAGCTAAGCTGATCCTTCCACCTGCTCTGATATTTCCCTTTGGACCAAAATGTTTATGATAAAATGTGTTCTATTTGCATCGTTTCCCATGTGGATTTGCTGACACTTGGGTTACCTTCAACTTCCATCACCCCCAGGGAACTAAGGGTTGCTTTTCTAAGTCAGGGCATTTATCTTGCAGAGCTCCTCCTCCATTATATCCTACTCAGCGCGGCACAATCAATTACCAGTTTGAAGAACAGGCAACAAAGGAATACTGGGGCACAAATTAGTTTGTAGTGGGAAATAAAAAGAAAATTGGCCTGGGAAACAGGAGACCTGCATCTAGATCTCAGGTTCTGCTTACTGTGTGACCTTCAGAAGTCGTGGAATCTCTCTGAGCTGAAGTTTCTACACCCACAAAATGGTCCTTTTGTGACTTTAACATTATTTAGCGGGAAATTATTTTGCAAGGTTAGCTCATAGAGTTCACTTCTCCCTCATTCACACTTAATTTAACACCTAGCCACACCTAGGACAAAACTGTTACTCTTAGCTTCCTTGTTCACTTTTGTTTGAGGTCTTTACCTCATCCTTTCCAACAAAGAGGGAAAAAAGCAAAACATAACACCTTCATCCTGATGAAACCAAGTTAATTTGCATTCCTATAAAATCCATCTCTTAAAATATATTTCATTAGGTCTGGACCTGTGATTTTCCCAAAACAAGAATGCCCCTGTATGCCCTGGTGGAGTAGTGGTTAGGTCAATCACTGCCAAAGGAGTGTAGGCCACATAGCCCTGGGTTTGAGTCCTGAATCCAGGGGAAAAACAATTAAATATAAATTTTTAAAAATGCTGCTTCTTCCTTTCTTTTCCTGCCTGCCTTTTTGCCTTCGTTGAGAGAGAAAGAGAGAGAGACAGAGAGAGAGAGAGACACAGAGAGAGAGAGAGAGAGAGAGAGAGAGAGAGAGAGAGAGAGAGAGAGAGAGAGAGAAATGCCCCCATCCCTGTTATAAATAGATTAACCACTCTGAACATTCTTCACCAAAAGGTTGCCTTGTATTTTCTAAGCCCACAGTTCTTTATACTCTAACAATATATTCATCATTTTGCCCCCTCCTGCAGCAGTACAATCCAGAGCACCCAGTAGCCAATTCTGAGTACCCACAATCTTATTTAGTAATCTATTAAGGCTGCTCATAGTCTCATTCATATCTTTCCTCCTTTATGTCTTATTAGTCTGTTCTGTTTCCATCTTTAGACCTCAACAATCACTAACCTCTTTCCTGTCTCTGAGGTTTTGCCTGTTCTAGACATTTAATATAAATGGAATCATGTAATATGTGGTCTTACACATCTGATTTCATTTACTGAAACTTAATGTTTTTGAGATACATCAATATTGTAGCATGCATCAAGCATTCCTTCCTTTTCACTGCTGAATAGTATTCCATTATATGGATGATAGCACTTTTGTTTATTCATTCACCAGTTAGTTGACATTTGAACTTGTCTGCTTTTTGGTTGTTATGGAAAATGCTGCTTTGTACATTCATATATAAATATTTGTTTGGATATGTTTCTGTTTCTCTTGGAGAGATACCTATGGTAATACTGATGGGTGATATAGTACTCTTATATTTAACCTTACAGAAAATGCTACACATTTTCCAAGATGATTGTATCATTTTATATCCCTGTCAGCAATATACAAGTTTTTAGTATCTCTACAATCTGGCCAACACAGGTTATTGTATGACTTTTTTTTATTATAGTCATTCTAATGGATATAAAGTAGTATCTTATTGTAGTTTGAATTCATATTTCCTTAGTAAAAATGTTAGGCATCTTTTTATGTGTTTATTGTTATTTCTTTAATAAGATAGCTATTCAATTTTTGCCCATTTTTAAATTAGGTTGTCAGCCTTCAAAACTGAGTTGAACCTCAATGAATCTTAAATTCTTGGCTTGAAATCACCACTCCCACCCCCACCCCCGATAAATCCTTAAGATTTTTTCTTTCTTTCTTTTTTTTTTTTTTTAAGGAAAAGAGCAGGCAGGAATGAAGGCAAGTAGGCAGGCAGGAAGAGCACTGAGGAAGAAGCACTTTATTTTTTTAATTTATATGCAGTTGTTCACACTGGTTGTTTCCTTCCTGGACCTGGGACACGAAACCAGGAGTATGTGGCTTGGGTTCCCTCAGAGGTAATCAACCTAAATGCTGCTGCACCAGAACTTTTTCTTTACGCAATGATGATTTTATTTTAACATTTCCCCCTACACCCCATCACTTCTCAAGAATCCCATCTCTGTAAAATTGCAAAACCTCTTTTTCTGAATTGTGAAACACTGTAACAGATACAATGTCATTGAGCAAAATACTTTCTCCTTTAGAGGAGCTTTACAGCCAGTCTACGTCATTGGCAATCCATAGTTACTGTTTAGACTTGCTCAAGCAGGATAACTTCATGACAGAAATCTTATTTGATTTTGTAATAGAAATAATACACTCATTTTATCAGAAAAATCTAGATGAAAGTCTATTAAATAGTAAGCAATATGTTCCCTGATCCATGACATTTGGGATCTCTACCTCTATAACATGAACCTTGAGAGGACTTTTACAGCACTTCAAATGGAACTACAACACACCTCATTGGTACTTAATTTATTTTCAGCTAGTAAGTGTTTTGAAAAGTGAGTTAACTCTTTTAATTCAAGGGAATACAATTTTAAAGCACTTCATTTTTTAAAGCACTTTTTATTTGATACCTCAAAATACTGCCATGCTTTTTAATATTTTGCAATGCATGGTAACTTGTTGGCCCCAAAGAAATCATGTGCCACAGTGATTTAAGGATTGAAAAGAAAAGAGGCTCCTGCAGTTTGGACACTCGCTCCTGATTTACTGTGTGTACATTCAGTCAGGCCTGCGGGTTCGTGTTATTGTGCTACGTATCCCAAGTGTCATCCTAATTCTAATAAAGGAGCCCTGGCTTTGACAGTGTTCTGTGTGTGTTCACCTTCTTTGGAACAGGCTGCTGACAATCGTTCTTCAAACTTACCTGAGGGTAAAACTTTTCACCCTCCAAAATCATCTCATCTGTTAACGTACCGTAATCGGCTGCCACCTCACACCAGATTCATATTTTTAGCTAAACTTCAGAATAAGTATTTGCAAAGACATTTTCAAATCAGATGCCACTATCTAGGTCTGTAATTTAGAGGACATGCTTGCCTATCGAGCTCTTCATATAAATAATACATATCCTGTAAATGGCTAAGTGGAAATGCCCTCATTTGAAAATGGAAAAATCATGATACAAACTAGAAACACATTAGGAATGCTGACAGCCTGGAGATCCACAAACTCTCTTCAGTCTCCCTCATCTTTTTATTTTGATCTCAATCTTTTTTAGTTTAATTTTCTTGAGAATTCGTATTGTTTGAAAGTGATATGTATTACATTTAAGCTGATTATAAGGTTTATGTCCAGTTTACTCTGGGATTTTTATATATGAAATATATTTGGAGTTTTATATATTCTGGAAATTCAATATGATTCCAAATCTGTCAGATATTAAAAAGTGATTATTTAAATAACCTGTAAGTAAATATATAAAAATATTAACAGTGACTGTAGCTGGGTAATTTTCTAAGTATCATAATCATCATATATACTTTCTTACATATTCATCATAGATAATTCCTTATATATCTTTATACTTTATTAACATTTTAAAAAGAGGATTTTTTTAAATGCTGCACATTACAACATTCCTGAAAATTACAGTAACTGGCAGAATACAATCGACAAGAGTTTTGAAACTGAACTAGACTATCTCTTTGAAATATGATTTAATATACCTTTTTAATAGCTATCAATCAGTTCCAGAGATTGTGCTCAAACCAGATACATAAGTTTGAAGGACAGGGTTCTTGCCATAATGAGCTCATTTTCATGTCCTAGGATTAGATCTTAACTGAGAAGTAGGCCCATAGATTAGATCTTTTAGAGAGTAAATAAGTTGTTCAATTTTTAATATTCTTTAATAGCTTTAGCATTTATACTTTTGCATTTCACACATGACAATTATAGAAGAAAGAGTGAGAGATGGGAAGGACTGAAGGAAGGAAGGAAGGAAGGAAGGAAGGAAGGAAGGAAGGAAGGAAGGAAAAGGGAGAGAGAAAAAGAGCAGGGAATGTGAGGGAAAAATGGGAGTGGAGAGAGGTAAGGGTGGGAAAGGGAAGGGAAGGGCGAAGAAGGGAGTGGAGGAGGGAAAGGGAGAAAGGAAAAAATCTTTTGAAAAATGATATTTAAAAAGGCAATAATTTCTCCTTAAAAACTAGGCACTCGTGCACAAATTACTTTTGTGATTAGGGTATTTTCAGACTCATATTCTAAATGTTAGACTTTGAACCAACTCACTGTTTTTCTTTTTTATTGTCAAATTTGTAGTCTCATGGTGTTGTTTTTGCAGTCTTTAGGTTAGTGTCTTAACACCAAGTGACTTAGAGGCTAATCCAAGACTGAGTGAGTCTTGTTTTAACTGGAATATAACTGTTTTTATTTGGGTTTTTGTGGAATTTGAAAGTCTGCAATTCATCCAAAATAAGGCATTCCACAAATTCCACTTCATAGAAGCCACCCCTCCTTCATATACTGTTTCCATTTCCTTCAATGTAGCTAAAATTTTAGCAGGACATTCCAAGGAAAGTGATAAAAGGAGGTGCTTTAAGACAAGCAAAACAGAATTCTTACTCAGCAAGTCATTTTCTTGGTATTAATAGCAGTATCAGCAGGAGGAATAGTAATAGTAATACAGAAAAATAATCACCATAATATATAGTTAAACACTTAAATCATCAACCCTTTTAAATAAATTTAGAAAATCCAAGAATTGAAAATATCAACATGTTGTTCAAGTATTAGTTGATTCATACAAATAATAGTTATAATTCTTTAGCAATATATGCTCTATCTCAAATTGTTCAAACAAAAACTAGATTTTTCTGAGTTGCAAAATTTTTAGCCTAAAAATCTGTTTTCTTTTTAATGCAAAAATGTATTTGGATTCCAAGCAGTTTAAATCCAAAGACAAACAAGAACAATTCTGCTATGGAGGGGAGGTCTTAAGGAAGACCCTGCTATATTTAGATGTAACATTATTCCTGTAGTATCTAGTTTCCTGAGAAATACAATGTATGGCAGCTCCCCGAAAATGAGGGTCAGTCTCTTTTGATGTTCCGGTAAAACTCATTAAATAGGAACAAGGAGGCGTAAACATCTAGGCGAGTGTGGAAAACAGAATATAATAGCAGAGGAGATGTTGAGAACATTCTGACTGTGAACATGCAGTTGTTTAGTTGAATTATAATAAGGGTTGCGTTCCAGGTCCTCATTTCATCTGGGAAAGCCTCCGCACATTTTCTGGAACCCTACCTTGGTGCAGTCTCAGGCAAGAGTTGTTTTTGTTCTAGTGAGGTGCTGTTCACCATCTCCTTGCAGAGCATAATTTAATACAAATACTTTTGAGTACACTAATTTAGGGGAAATATGATCCATAAAAGCTAAAGTAACTTGTTTTCTTTTGCTTGAGAAAAGGCAAACTATTTTTAAGTATATAGAGGACACACTGAAGAATGAACAAAAGGAAATGAGCTTACATTGCTATATAGTTAACTAGAAGTGATGATTTACAAAAATTAGATATTATAGGATTTTTTCAGGCTTCTCTAGAAATGCTTAAAAACCAGAGTCTTCTGCTAGTAAATCAAAATAAAGGATTAGGTAGATGTTCCTATGACATTACTCTTGTAACTGAAAAGTACCACTGAAATAAGATGTTTCACGTGACTTAAAATGTCAATAACACAGGGAGATTATTTTTCACATGGTATGAACACACATGGGCATAAACCATTAGAGTGTTTATCATTTTATATAGTTTCCTGAGACACCTTGTCTGAACCCTTGTTCTCAAAATTATCTTTTTGCTACTGGTCTTCTGTTCCCACTGCTTGTATTAATAATAATAATAAATGAATAAATCATTATTCCTTTCCAACATACATGACATTTTGAATCATTCGAGGTTTTAATAAAATAGAAGGGCTTCCCAACTTTTTATATTCACTTCAAAATTTGTCAAGTGATATTTTATATTTTGAGGCGCTAGTGATGAAACAAATAGAACTGACAACATCAAAACAACCGTGACTTTTTTATCACTTCAAAATAAGTGTATTTTTAACCATGAAAAGAGTCACAAAACACAAGGCAGTAGTTATGAGGTGTGTTTGGGGGAAGGACAGAAGGGATAGGTGATGGTAAAGGACACTGGAACTCTGGTGGTGGGTGTGGTATGAGATGTGCACTGACGTTTGGAGCAATTTCAATTTCCAAAATGCATACAGCCATGAAAACAAACAAATTTATTTTTAAAATAAATGTATTTTGTTTATCTTGGTGATATTTATTTACATGTGAAGAATTGTACCAGTGGGAAACTGTATGTTAACTTTTCAGACAATGTTTGATATGCATAATTAAAGGGTCCCAACAAAATTCAACCCTCTGAGGGAAACAGCTAGCAAAGTCAAGGAGATCTGATCTGCAGTAACTCCTTGAACACAAAAGCAAACATATTCTCCTTTCTGTACCTTAATGGCCTCATCTACAAAATGCAGGTAGGATTATCTGTCCTTTAAGAATCCTCTGAGATATAAAACTTCCCTTGGTTATATCAGTTCTTTTATTTAGCAACCACACACAATTGGATTTAAATGTCATATGTGGATGTAAATGTCAATGTGTGGCAATATTAATATGCTTTTCATGCTAGGGAAATTGTTCTTATCAAAAATTTATCAATATCCCTATATACTTACATTTAGTGAATCCATTATGAAAATCCAGCATGCCATTCTTAAACACGGACTTATTTTTCTCTTTTATTTCATAAGTGGATCTTAAAAATTAGGTTTTAATAAATTAATCCTTATATATGAAAACATTAAAATCTGTCCAAGCAATTACATTGTAAGGCAGTGACACAGTTCAGAATGAGATGTTATTAGGAGATAATTTCTGCAAAGAATGCTAAATGAATCAGCTTAGGCTTTCTTCATAGTAAAGAGTAAGTTATTGAAGTAATAATGATAGGTGATTTCTATTCCAAAATTATCACCGTCCTAATTACTGATGACTATTAACTAAGTAGTTTTCTAGTTTTCCTATTTGATTGTGATTTATTAAAAGATCGCAATGCTGTTGTATCAGGATTTGTACATATTTAAAAAATGTTGATGTTGAGCTAAAATATTAAACATTATTATCTCTTATATAAATAGAATTTTCAGGAATATTTTTGTGTTTGAGGAAGGCAGGCAGGAATGAAGTCAGGCAGGTAGCAGACAGGAAGGGAGAGGAGGAAGAAGCATTTTATTTATTTAGTTGTTTACTTTAGTTGTCTCCGCCCCTCCATATCCAGGCCTTGAAACTGAACCCTTGGGCTGCTTGTGGACTGTGGCCCAGGCACCAACCTCTGAGTCATCAAGGTGCACCTGCAGTAAACTTTTGCTAGCAAAAGAGTTAATAAAGTTATAAATGCTGTTCTCAGTAAATTTCAGTAAATACTATATTTTCAAATTTTAAAATATTACATTTTAATATTCATGTTTCTAGAGTTATTTGGTATGTTTACTTTTCTTAGTGTTTGATTCTTGTTATCTTTAACATTTATTTTACTCTTTTGACCATGCTTTTTTCCTAAAGTGAGCTTGTATACAGATATATTAAAGGTCATGCACATATCTCTTTCTTTATCATTTTAATTTTCAGTGAATATTTTAGATAGCTGTGAGAATAACTTATTCATAACTGCACCATCATTTTAAAGTCATTACAGGAAAATATTTTAGTTTAAAAATACTAGGAATCTACAAACAGATTGCTCAAAAAAAAACAACAACTTGGTACAGTAATGTTTTAATACACTGGGAAAATGAGTGGCTTTCAATATGAAACAATAGAACTACTGTCTACAATAAATCATTACCAGTTAAATTATGTTTACATTTCACCCAGGTATAAAAAACTATATTGAATAAGAATCTAAGGAGTCATGTCATATCAAGATAAGGAAGATAAAGTTCTAGGCATTTAACTGATAGTGGAAAGGAGAGAAATAGAGACGAAACACAAGGAACTAAACCCAGAACATGTCTGTCATCTCAACTCTTTCTTTTTATCCTTATGATTCCTTTTTTTTTTAACTGAAGTACATTGCATGATAACATTATACAGGTTTAAAATGTACGTCACTGTTTGCTCATTCCTGAATGAAGCAAGATTACAGGGTCACATTGCAGGCCCCTAAAAGACTAGGTCCCTTTTACAATCACTGGCTGTGTGGATTTAGATCCATTTACAGAAAACCGACTCTGCAAGCTGGAGCAAGCTTTCTACCCTGATTAAGCACTTGTACATTCAAGGCTGCTGAGTAGTCTCTTCAGGAAGTTTTCCCAGCAATGCTCAGTGCGGGTAATGATCTTCCTCAATTAAGAATGATTCAGATACAAACTGGAAAGTGCTGCATGAAATAAATAGGGTCAACTAGTCAGAAGTTCATGAGGCTATTAATAAGCCCTTGCTGGCTACTGCATGATAGGAGGACACAAAATGGGAATCTAGACAAAGATGCGAATAAAAAGTTAAGAAACACATTAGTTTCAAGGCTTAAAAAAATTCAGAAATTAATTTCAGCTTTACATAATCACACAGGAAGCAATTAAATGAAGCAAGACGACCTGCTTGTTCAGAAATTAATTTCTATACTAATATTGAACCCTAAATTTTTGTAATCCTGTTTCAGTTTATACACTTTTACAAAAGTACCTACACTTAAACATATTTCCCAAATGCCACCATTCAGCAGTTTTTACAGCATTTTTTTTTTTTTTTTGATACCCGTTTTGTCATTTTTGGCTTCATTCTAACAACAACAAAAGAGGGCAATCAAATCTAAACACAGTCACACAAATTTTAGGATGCTTGTTGGAACAAATATCCCTGAAAATACTGAAGTTTTTAACAATCAGTTGGTCCTATTCAAATGATCAGAGATCTCTACAACAAACCTCTGGAATCTCTTCCATGTGTTAAGAATTCAGTGAATTACCAAGTGATGGATGGACAATTGCTGACATGATGACTTTTGGCACAGGAACTACTAAAATATGTGACAGGCATTTTCCAAAGCAAGTGGTTATCAGCCTTACCTAAAGACTTTAAAGTAAATATAAATAAAATTACTATAGTTTTAATATGGACCCAGAAAATAAAGTCTTCTAGCCCATCCTTCTTCCTCTAGACTGTTATGACATCTAAGAAATAACTGTTTGTCCAATTGATTTATTCAGTCAATTACCCATTCATCCCTTCATTTAGCCAACATTTACTGTGTGCTGGATCTTGTGCTTGGTGCTGGATATTGTGCTTGATGCTGGCGATAAAAGGTGAAGATAAAATCCCCTCTCTTTTCTGTGTAATGGGAGAGACACAGGAGAATAGTGATCAAATTAAAAGATAAGTATGACAGAAGAAAACTCTCCAGTGGGGGTGAGGGTGTCTCCAGGAAGGCTTCCTTGGGAGATAAGACTGGAGTCTGAAAGAGGAGAGGAGTTGTAATGGTTAACAACATAGGGAAGACCAAGGAATGAGCATGTATATATACAGAAGGTGTAGAGAGAGAGGAGTTTGATTTGATCATTCTGTTCTGATCTGATCACTGGTCATCACTTGCAAAGTGGAAAAAATGTAAAAGCAGCTTGGTAGAAATCACTCTGAAAGACAGGTAACTGGTGGTCACACTAGAATGCACTGCATAGTTGTATTGCTTTAGCGCAAGATAAAGGAATCATGGTCTACAAGGACTCCTTTTCCAATTCAGAATTTTCTGATGGTGCAAACTTAGCAATAAAGTGATAAAGAATATCAGCTTTCATTTGTAATCATAGCAGACAGGCTAAGTGAGGAGATTATGAGAGTCCAGGAGGCAAGGCCAAACAGCACCTAAAAGACATCATCTCATAGTCTCTTCAAACTCCATTACTCTAGTTCTTCAATGCTCTTTAAACATTTTTCATAACTTCTTCTTTAAGAGGTTGTGATATGCCACTATTCTTACAATCTTCATGACCTTTTTAAAAGATAGTTCAAAGTATGACCTGTGGTTATAACCTATGTTTCTCATTTTCAATGCTTAAATATGCAGAATTCTTAGATGTCTCCCTTTCTGTAACACAAAGAAAAGAATGGAATCATTAATTTAAAAAAAACAAGGAAACAAAAATTAATCATAAAATGTACTTTAAATTTAGCAACAACCATTCTGTGAGACTTCAATAGAATTGGATTGCAATTGTCTAATCTATTGAGAAGTTCTTCATTTCATTATTTGCCTGCTGCCTTCAAATCCACGCTGTGGGATAATTAAAGTGACTATACATTTAAATTATTAATCTCCCTTTGGAAGCAGTATAAGATGAACATGAAATTTAAGCCAAATTCAACTTTAAAATAAATCTTTTCATGGTGAAACCCCAACTATTAAGATACCTTAAAATTCTCTGATTAAATTAACATGCATGACATAATCTTTCCTTTTCCTTTGCTATTAAGAAGAGCTTCTTTGTTAACATCTCACTGTATTTAAAGGGTCAGTTAAACCAAAGCAGAAATTCCAATCTTATATAAAGCAGAGAATAACTAAATAGCAATTATTAATAAATGCTGCAAATGTTGCAAAATGTTCTAAGTGGCACTCATGTTCTAGTATGCTCTTTCACATAGCAACTTTACTTCTAGAATCCTGTGGAAAGGTAAACAGACAGGAATGTCCACTGCGCTACTGTCTATATGATGAAAAAGGGGAAGCAAACTTATTGTGATTAAAAGAGGAATGCATGCATAAATTATACTATGTACAAAATACTATGCAGCTATTAGAAAGAATGAGGCCTATTTATATATACTTATATGAAAAGATCTCTGAAGCATATTAACTGAAAAAAGAGCATGTTCAATAATAAAATTATATATACGATCCCATTTATGTGAAAATATGTGTATGTATATATGCATATTTCTATATTTATAGAATTAATATATGGGAAGGATGTGTGCCTGTGGAGAAAAGTGGAGAAAACACAAGGGAAGTGGGTAGGAGATGGTAAAAAGAATTAGTTACTTCTCATGATTTTTACATTTCTATATTAAAATCTTTTTAAAAATTAAAAAAGAAAATAGTATGTATCCTTTGTAAAACAAGAGAAAAGAACAGCAACAGCAAAAAGAAAAATATCTAAAATAAATCAAGTTAGCGAGAAGCTGTGGAGAGAAGGGAAACTTTATATACTATTAGGGGGAGTATAAATTGGTACAGACATCATGAAAAACAGTATGAAGTTTCCTTGAAAAAAAATGAGAGACCCAATTATCCCTCTTCTGGGTATTTACCCAAAGATACAAAAACACTAATCAAAAGAGATATATGCATTCCCGTGTTCATTGCAGCATTATTTACAATAATGAAGAGTTGGAAACAACATAAGTACCTTTCAATAGGTGATTGAATAAAGAAAATGTGGTATATATACGCAATGGAATACTATTCAGCTAAAATAAAAAGATGAAATTCTACCATTTGCAACCATATGAATGAACCGACAGGGTGTTATGTTAAGTAAAATAAGTCAGAGAAAGGAAATCATGATTTCACTCATATGTAGTATGTAAAGAAACAAAATAAATAAATAAGCTAAAAATACTTTTTTTTAATTATAAAACCAAATTCGTGGTTACCAGAAGGGAAGGAGGAAGGGGCTATGGCAAATTGGGTAAAAGGGGTCAATTTTATGGTGAAAGATGGAATTAGACTTTTAGTAGTGAACATATGTACTATATAGAAATGTTGATATACAATGATTCATACCTTAAGCCTACATAATAATATAAATCAATGTTACTTCAATAAAATTTTAAAATATAGAAAGTTAGGGGCCACAGCACATGTTAGGGAAGGAGCACTAGATGTTCAAGAAGATTGAAAACTATCCTGGTAGCAATTTCTTATTCTTCTTCTGATATCAGATAAGATATCTTTAAACAGTGAATTATGTAATCCCAAAGCATAACATCTCTGATTGGTATGCACTGCAACTTTATACCATCCAGATTGTATCATTCTGTAATATGTGACAAGTGTATCACTAAAAAGGCAAGAAACATATGCTTTTTACCTGTGATAAATCACCTTGACTAGGTCATAGAGGGAGTAGATTGCAGACTGCAGAGTTTTCTAAGTGCTACATAAGAGCCCTGAAACATGATGACACTCCTCTCATTTTACTGACATAAATGACACATGCCATCAAAACCACAGCCGCATCTCACATTTGTTACATTTTTGACAAGCAATTTTCATTCAGTAATGCTTGTTCATGTATAGCAGCATAAAACAAAAGGACATACCAGTTTTCTTCATTTCAAAAGTATGAAAGAGTATTCAACTATATTTTTTATGATACTGGCAATTTGTTAAAATTAATGTAAGATTAATTAGAATTAATAGAAAATAAGTATTTAAAACACAAGAACTTGAATAATTATATAGGGAGTGTTGTTCTATGGAACTCAGGTATACCTTTAATTGCCCCATTTCTCTGCCTTTTTCTTCTCTTTTTTCCTTCTTTTCTCTCATTCTTTATTCCTCTTTCATAATTATGAATTAAACATCAGTTACATGTCAAGCAATGTAATGGGTGCTAGGAATCCAAAGATGAGTCTTCCTTGGATGAATTTCCAGTACATACAGTGAAGTAGACCTAAGGTAAACAAGTGAATCTAAATAAAACCTGGTGTCATCAACAAAACTCTGCTGAAAAAGAGAAAAGTATTTATAGGGAATCTCTAAGACATATTAAGTGGAAAAAGCACTGGACATTTACTACAAGCCAAGCACCATGCTATGTGCTTCATATACATTATTCATTTAAATTTCTCACCTACATGTAGGTATTTTTACCTTCTCTTTTGCAAATAAAGAACCTGAATTGCAGAAAAATTAAAGTGCTAACTATTTCATCTAAGAAATAATCAGCAGTGTTATTAAGATGGTTAATTAAAAACTTGGTTGGATTAATTGATAGTCCATTGCAATGAAGCACAGTGTTGTTTTTTAAGAATTAGGCTTTGAATTTTAAGGTTAAGAGACAATTATATCATTACATTCACAACTGATTAGAGAAGAATTAATAACTGGGCAAGTGAATTTTCCTGAAACCAAAAGCATTGCCATTATATGCAGAAAATAGAGAACAATAGAAATATTATTGAATGACTTCTATGATCTCTACTTCGGGCAGTTTCTTTAACTTCTCAGTTTATACACATTCTTAAAAATAAGAGAGAATTTTCCTCCCTTTTGGGGGGACAATATTGGTTTCATTTCTATAGTTAAAAAATATGTAGACTAGCGAGGCTGTGTGATTTTTACGTATTAAATCTTATAAGCTTTTTTAAAGGGAGGAAAGAGCAGACATTTTATAGCTGGTAGAACTGAAGCTCCAGACATATTAACCAATGGTTGAAAGAAAAAGGCAGTTTATGAACCTTGTTCATAAATAGTTTAACATGCCCTGTTTTTCTTTGTTAATATAAATGAAAAGTTTGCTTCCTTCTTTCCTTCCAACAAACACATTTTAAGCACCTACTATGTTCTAGGCTTTGTGCTAGATACAGGAGGTACAAAATTGAAGCACTTCACAGTCTAACAAAGTCTAAAACTGCAAGAAAAGTATTATTCGAAGGTAATAGAGGCCTATTGAGCAGTTACCATTTTCTAAGCACTATTCTATGAACTTTACATTGATTATCTCATTTAATACTTAAAATAAATCTCCATTTTGCAAAAGACGTCAAGAAGGCTAATAGAGGTTAAATACTAGTCCAAGGTCACACATCTAAAAAGTGCCATTACCTGGTATGTTTAAATTTTAATTACTACATAACATGGTTATAAGAGGTAGAAACAAAGACCTATGGCAGTTAGAAAGGCATAAAAGGGGGTGGCTGACTTGGCTTCAGGCAGTTCAGAGATGCTTTATAGAGGGGTTAACATTTGGGATTTACCTTGAAAGAAGAAACAATGGGTATTCAGAGGGGAGGGAAATGGAAAAGCATTCTTGGCTAAACAGAACAAGACAAAGCCAAACCAACAATCAAACATATGCAAAGTCACAAAGATGTAAAAGAGTATATAACAAGGTTGAAGAAAAAGTTAAGAATCAGCAAGAAATGAGAAACCTAAAGCCAGATGAAGGAGGTTTTTGCATCCTTCAAATGGAGATGAGGCTTTATCCTGCAGGCACCAGGAAAACTAAGGAGGGAATGGAATAAAGGTATGAAGGAGTGCTTGCTCTCATATGTGTGTGTGTGCTTGTGTTTGTGTGTGTGTGCGTGCACACGTGTGCCCACCAAGTTGTGCAATGTTTACCTACAGCTGTAACAGTGAGAGAAAGAAGGGGCTGCCCCAGGCATTCAAAATATCTCAACTGAGCAGAATGCTGAGGGGGTTATCATGACAAGGTAATGAAGGAAATAACTACATACACATCTTATAACTGCCATCTTATTGTGTTCAGCACTTATGCATATATCATTCACCTGATTTTCACAATTACCTTTAGGAGTTATTTTTTTCTTGATTTTGTAGAGGAGAATACTGTTAAGAAAGCTATCAAAGGTCATACTACTGATTACTGGCAGAGCTGGAATCCAAACCACCAAGTCTGTTTTCTTCCAAAGTCCACCGCCTCTCACAGAGGACACCCTCAAAGACACTACAATTTATTTAATGGTTCTATTTATTCTGGCTGGACTTCACTGAATTTAAATGAAGTGCCTTTGAGAGTGAAAGTGTTAAAGCAGCAGAAATGACAAAATAAGGATCACATAACAGATCTATAAAATACAGGTCTAGTTAGATGGTGTTTTCAAACGTATGCTCTATACCTCACTCACCTTTATTGACATACTGTCATTCTCTTATAAGGGAAATTTCTAGAGCTATTCACATTTGTAGTTTTGGAAACTTTCCAGAAAACAATGATTTGATAAAAGGAAGGTATCAAGATAAAAATTACCTTAGTTTTACCTAGCAACCTAACTTCTAGAATCAAGATTGCTTCTAAAATGATTTTGGTTAGGTTTTGAACGTTTAGATGTATATGCACACACACAATATCTTCGTAGAGAAACCAGGCTAATCTGCTGCCTTTAGCACCTGTTTACAACATCACATTTCAGTGACTAAATGACCTTGATAACCTATTTTATCAAGTTTCACATTGCTGTGGCAAAGTGACATTATATTTTTATTATCATTCATTAAGTTTTATAAATGAATGAGAAAGGATGATCCACATGGCAAAAGTGCTATATAAACATTACTTGCTACTGTTGTTATACATCATCATCATTATTTTTCCAATTCAACCGGTCACCAGCATTAATACAATCAGGGATAAACTTTAAACTGTTTTGAAGGCCAACAGTAGTAGGAGTCTCATATACCTTTCACTAGAGATGTATCTTCTTTTATCTGAAAAGGGTACCTTTCACATAATCAGATTGGTTCAACCAATTCAGTCATCATCTCATGAGTCTCCTCCTCCATTTTTCTCCCTCTTCTTTCTTTCCTTTCAAAACATGTATTAACACTGTTGTTGAATCCATTCATTTATTCAACAAATATTTATTGAGTGTCTGCTCTAAGCCAGACCTGGTTCCAGGTGCTATGACTGGTGAATAAAGCAGACATACCTACCTTCAAGAAGATATTCTACTGGACCAGTTTTGTCCTACATCTCAACAAATCCTCAGTCTACCCAAGAACCAGTATGCCTGCTAGGACTTGGGATTGTCAAGAGTAGTGAGAAGAAAAGACCAGGCCTCTAGACCACTGCCATCCCACATTCCTGCCCTCAGGCAACAGTCTGACTTCACAGGAGCAGGGGTAAGAAAAAATTCCCTGTTGTTACACTCACCTTTGTGTGATGCTTTGGGTTGTCACCACACCTGGAGTCTCAGTCTTTGCAGCTGAGGCATGACTCTCCTTTCTGACCACCAGCACCTTAAACCAAGTACCTGGAATATAGTCTTCCATAAGGAATACCCTGAATTTCTGAAGAAATTGAAGCTATTTTACATGAAAATCAAGACTCTGAGAACCAGTGTTGCCTACATTATGGCCAGAGCTGTATCTAGGAGCTCTGTAATCTAAGAATCTACCCACACCCAGTCCATCTCTGCTGAACTAAAAACCCACGTCAGCAATGCCTGAGGGGCATGACCAGGGAAAATGCATTTGACCTACTTCATACTTGAGTTCCTTCTCCATAGGCTCTTAATGAGTTTCTTAAACTAAATTTTCTGGGTTTCCCTAAAAAGTAAGGAGGGATGTAAGATTCAAAATGATTTATTTAGAAACATTTTTTTTAATCATGCAATTATAATTAAAAGCACTGTTTCAAATAAGGACATGTCAAGTAGATTACTACTTATCCATTATAAGAACAGGAAAAGAAACTAAAAATAGGCAAATCATCAGAAAACTAAAATAAAGTTATTTTGACTAGTGACTTAGTCTCTTTTAAACCAAATCTTTTACTAAAAGTAATAACATTAAAAAAAATGGATGTTTTGAGTTGAATTTCTATTTTCCCTTTCCTCCTAGTGGAGAAGATAAACCAACAGTGAAATGGCAAAGAGTAGACAGGAAGCCAGAGAGGAGAAGTGG
Organism: Solenodon paradoxus; assembly: GCA_004363575.1. NCBI lineage: Eukaryota > Metazoa > Chordata > Mammalia > Eulipotyphla > Solenodontidae > Solenodon > Solenodon paradoxus. The sequence continues at coordinate 124,692 of RJWH01002332.1, forward strand.
AAGAGGACCACAGGACAGAAATAATCCACAAATAGTAGCTATGTCTGAAACAATAGAGAATTAAGTGTATTTCTACTTTACAAGGTAAGGGAAGTGACATAGAAAATAGTAGTTATATTAGCTTAGGTAATGACAGTAATTAACAGTTGCATGCCTCCACTGTGCTAGGCCCAGTGCCTGTCAAGCATTTTATATCCATTATCTCTCAGTAACCCTGTAAGTGTGGTATTCTTATTTTAAAGAAGAAAAATTGGCGACTCATGCAGAGGTCCACAAAACAAGGGGACAAAGCCTGGGTTGAAAGCCAAACTCAATACTCGTCCCTTTCACCTGAAGTCTCCTGAGAACCACTCTTTAGTGATGTGGGGACAGCATAGCTTGGAATCTACAGGGCAGTATGCAGATGTATGAGTAGAAAACTGGCAAAACCTGAGTTTAGTCTTAAATACTCATGCCATTTTTTTTTACTCCAGGTAACCTGGACATGCCCACAAAGGAGGAAGCCCCTAACTCTCATATATACAAATATTTATCTTGCCTGTGAGAGAGGCAGGCAGCTTAGGTCCCTCACGCATACACCTGTGGTTTCTCTTGATGTAAACTTCTATGCCCCGCAGGGCACCTCAGCTATCTTTTTCTACTTTTAATAGACTTGTTGTTCCTGACCAAACAACTCTCTCTACGAATTCTTCTGGAGGAACCTAGCATCTCAACAGCGAGTCTCAGCTCACTCCCCTTCCAGCCCCATCATATCACTTCTCCAATGGAAACAGATGATCTGTTTAAAGCATATTAAATACAATTTTAGTGTAACATGTAACTTAAATTGGTTTTTGGAATGCAAACTTTAGCATACAAAAATATTGCCTAAAGAGCTTATTTAAATTGCATATTCCTGAGTACTTGCCTTGCCATTGAGACTCAATGGGTCTGGCTAAGGAATTTATATTTTTAATAGGCATCCAACTAATTAATATGAGCAATAGATCATATCTGAGAAATCTGAGCAATGTCATAGACTCATTATTTTCTCGTCTTGTCATTGTTTATTCTAAGAAATCTGGAGCTATGACAATGTGATAGTTATCTGGGGCAGTGGAGGGGAAAATGCAAAATAGGTACAGAGAGGTCAAGATTCTTGGTAGAATTCTGCTGCTAGTTAGTTGGTTAAATTCAATTCCTTTAAATGTCATAGACATTTGCTTCCTCATATGTAAAGAAAGTAAAGAGCTTCTAAAATCACACAATTATGATTTCATTGGGCTAAAGAAAGTCAAGTCTTTAAACAAGAATGATCTAGAGAGTCTAAATATTTCAACTGGGAAATAAAAAAAGCAGAGTTTACTTGCTTTATAAATTTTATAATAATAATAGTGCCTCCAAATATCTTGAATTTGGGGAAAGGAATGGGATCACAGGTGGAAATAGGTATAATTTAAGGTATATATTTAAGGTAATCATCCTGTTGTTTGTCTATCAACCTATTTCTTCAATCAGGTAGTTGCAATTTTACTAAGAATTCAGGTATATAACATTTCAATTTAGAAATCAAGTTATTATAATCATTCATTTCATTATTTTCAATAGAATCTTAAAATCCAAAGCTATTTTGAGTTTGCTTTTAAAAAATGCTCCTTGCTTTACATCAAAACACCTTTGAATATTGAAAACACAGGTTAAGAATTGATTTGTATCTTGTTTTTAAATGCCCAAATATAGCTTATTGGATAGTTAATGTCCACGGAGATAAGCTTAACAAGTGAAAAAACATTGCAAAGTGAGCCACAAGTTATGAAAGAAAAGGAAGGCCACTGATGGGAGAGCTAAGGTTCTAAATCAACGAGGAAAATCATGAAGCTAACTTGCTGTACTTTTACAAAAGTATTTATATACTTATCTCCCTCGATAATGTCCTCTTTGTTTTGTGACTTATTAACACCTTCTCAAGAGGCACTAATTTGCTTGCTCAGACACCCTAGTCTAAACTTATTTTGGTTACAGAAAAAGACAAGGGAAGGGTATATTATTACACGGAATCTGAATCACCAGAAACAAAAGAAACAATTCATCCAGTTATGAACTAAGTTGAGATGCCCTACTTAAAGCACGGCTAAGGGAGACATTCATTTCACATTTACGTCGTGTATAATATTTTCTCCAGCATTTTGCAGTGTAATTTAACAGCTCTTATTTTAAAAAGAACTTTTCAACTCAATTGATGCTAGCTTTATCTCCAAAGCTTTCAATTATGCCACATTCCCAAAAGCATCATATTAAGTAAATTCAATGCAATCATATCTTACATAGCCTGTATAGCACAGTAGAGTCACTTAGGGAAGTATGCTGAGATTATTTTGTATGTATCATAGGATAAATATACCTTTTCTATGTATTTTCTAGCTATTTCCTTAGCAAAATCTTGGAGAGTTCATAAATTGACTTTGACTTCTTCAGTGTATGATTTTGCAGCATTCAGAAAGATAAAATGTTTTTTGCTACAGCTGAGTAGTATATAATATTGCTACAGTCTATTTACTTGTAAAGCAAGGTAAGCTCAGAAGTTAAAATGAAAAGTTTACTTTTTTAGGTCAAGAATTCTAAGCAAAACAATATTTTTATATTCCATACTAATCCTTAATAACATTCATGAATGCTATAACCTAAACAACTAAAGTAATTTTTTTTTCAGGCTTAAAAAAATTCTGGTCGATAACCTCTAATTCACATGTAACTCAAAATATGAATTCCGGATCAAAACCACTGACAAACTATCAAAGACCACTTGGGCCAGACTAGGTAGATGCTCAAGCACTTTCGCTCTTCGTATTTTACTACATCTTCTAAAATGCAGTTCTGTGATTCTGAAAAGGGCTGATAGAACTACAAAGCTTTCTACCAAGACAAATGAGAGAGTATGTCCCTGTAGAGTCAGGGACTTCTATCCTCATGATATTCAGAAATCACTGGAATATTACTTGGTCTGCTACATTTGCATTCATTTACCTATTTTTTTAGAGGTTCTGGACCCTGTGAAATAACTGGATAATTATGGTCTAAGGATATCCTATCAAGCTGAGTGAAACACAGAGAGATAAGCCTTTGTTGGAAATGTGTCTGTTTTGCAGCTAAAAAGTAAATAGCTTTTCCTAGAATTGTTTAGATATTCATAATTTAAGTAAGCTAAATCATTCTCAAGAATGATTTGAATAGCAATTCTGAATTATCCTGGTGTTTAAAAGGTCAAAAGAAGGAATAGCAAAGTAGATTAAAATGAATGAATAATAATAACAGCTAAAATGTATCATATATTTGACATGAATGACCTTGGTTAATTCTCACAGCAATCTTCTGAGTTAGGTGTAATCATATATTCCATCTTATAAATGTAGAAACTGAGGTCTAGAGAAGTTGAGAAACTACATAAGGATTTCCAGCTGGTAATGGCAGAATTTAACCCAGGCGTCTGGCTTCCAGATCTGACATGTTTAAATAGTACAATAGACCACCTTCCAGGAGGTCTCTTTTGCGTCCACAAAGTCTAGCTCTATTATGTCAGCTTGTAGTTGCTTATCTGTCATTAGCTGCAAAGCAAATGACACACTCTGTACGGTGAGGAGCATAAAATGTTCAAGTGAGATTTAAATAAATAATTTACATTTTTATTTGTGCTCCAATGTGCTGTGCTAAAGGTATTTCATTCAGTACTTCAGAAGACATATTACTAATTTAAGAATGTGATACTAGCTTGGAAGACTTGCCCAAGTCAATCAGTTATTCTTTTTGATAGGAATTTTTCTGGCATCAAGGATGTAAAGTTTAGGGTCATCTATGGTTTCTGAGAACACATTCCAAGTTACAAAGTTCCTTCTAAGGGGTTGAGGAGATGAAGCAATTATTAATCTAGAATTTGTGGGAATGGCTATAAGACAAATTGAATTCTTACTGGAAAACTTCCCAATGTTTGAAGTTCATAGAAGAAACTTGTCAAATCTGAACCTGGAAGGTAGCAGCAACACCTCCTCAGTAAAGTATCTTTCTAAAGAATAGTAGGCTCCTCAGCCCCAGTAGAGATGGGAAGGAATCCTAAGGATCCTGTGTAATTTCTAACATTTTGGGGTGTAAAACTAAATAGTGCACATTATTTTCTTTCCTAACATTTCTATTCTGGATTGTAGAGTTCTGTGTTACTTGTATTCACAGAGATCTCCATACCTTTGGAAAGTGACAATGACCAAGTTCTCATCAATTTACTCAAAGCCTATAACCACAACAAAGAAATTACTAGAAAAGAATAGGAAAGTTAAAAAGGGTTTAGTAAATTATGTAATATATTAAATTGCCTAAAAGTACAAGTGTCTTTTCAAAGGGCATCATTCTCATTTGTAATCGCATTGTTATCGTTTAGACATAAAATCATCCTATATTGCATAAAACATTTATTATTTCCTTATCTGGCAATGGTTATTGTGACCCTATGTTCAGTTAAGAAGGGAGGGCAAATGGCGTTTTCAATTTAAATGTATTTTTATGCCATTAAAAGGACTGTTTACTCTAAGAAGAGTACTGACTATAAAAGTCACAGATTCCAGAGCAATTTCCTGTGGGATTTTTCCACTATCCTTCCAATTAGTCAGTCAATGTGATGTTTCTTTAAACATGATCATTTATTTTTCTCTGGAGGTTGCCTTTTATCTTATTCAAGAAATACGATCCTGGAAAATAAAGAAAGCTTTCTGCGCCCCCCAGTGCAATATTTATGATTAATTCAGTCCATCATAATGAATAGCACAAAAGAAAAGCATTTGGTTTCCTTGCTCTTCTCATATGAAAAAGCATTTGTTGCATTTTGAGTCTCAGCCAACTTTCATTGTTTAGTCAACAATTAGTCAAATTATACCAATCACAAACAATCATAACAGAAATGGAAAAATTGTAATTTAGACCAATGACCTTGGTTTTATGAAAATAGAATGTGGGTTATTTAATTGCATAATCTGGCACTATGATTCTATACCTATAAACTCAAAGTTTTTATGTTAATTAATTTTAACACTCTATACTAAACTTTTCTGACAGCGATACAATTATGCAGGTTCTACAAAATATCCAAGTAGCATTTTACTTCGAAAAAAGATGCATATTTAAAATAAAATGTCTTGTACTCTCATATAAATAATGACTTCATATAGTTCAGAAACTTAAATGGACTTTGCAGCAAACATTTAAATTGAATTGTTTTAGGGAATTAATCTAGATTATTGAATGATTAAAGCAAACATCTTTTCTAATCAGAGAAATGCAGAAGAGAAGTATCATATCTCTTCCATATTCACGTCAGTGGTGTTCACCTTAAGAAACAGAGTGGGTTATGCATACAAAAACCTCAAGTTGGATGCTTTGCATCAACAGAACAATGAATAAAAGACTCTTCCAGCACAGTAGGCAAATTTCCCCTTTAATAAGCAGCCAGGAAAAAGCAATATTTCAATGTTTGCTTTTCTCCCTCTGAGTGAGGTTTCATTATGACTTATTTTACTTCCTTTTTATTCCGTCCTATTTTCTTGGCTCTCCCAGACAGCTCCAGTAGCAACATGACAATACCACTTTGCACTTGCCGAAAGCGCCTTTTCTCTAAAACTCTCAGCTGTGGGTATGCGAGGAGAGTGTAAAACAGGGGAAATGATGCAAAAGTTGAAGTTCATCTTTTCATGCAAACAGTTTAAGAGACCCAGAGTCATCTTAACCCAGATGAGGAATGAGGAACACGAGAAGAAATCCTGAAGTTCACGCCTTTGACATGATCTACCATTGTCTTGAGTTCTATCTTATGCATAAAAATAAAGCAATGCCATTTTCTTTATGAGAATGTGAAGAGTAACTAGATTGCATTTTCTAAAATAAAATGGGAAAAAAACATGATTGGAATTCTAAAAATAATCCTAAAGTAGAGGTTTAGTGTGTAACGTTGAATGCATCTCTCTGGAGAAGCAAACACTCATATTTCTACTTTATTTTATTTTTTGGCAGGATAGGAGTAAGAAGCATTTAAGGAAGGAGGAGGAAGAGGAAACATCTCCACTTGTTTGGCTGTTTATTTTGGTTTTTCACCCTGGCCCCCCAGTCACAAACCTGGGTCCTTGAGCCCTACACTGTCTGCATGCCACTTGATGAATGCACAACCTCTTTTTCTTTTCTTTTTAAATGAAAAACCTTACTTATCCAGAGAAGAAAAACTTCAAAATAAAAAATACTTCAGAGTGAAATTTATTTTCTGATGCTCTTTTCACAAGTATGTATATGCATTTGTATTTATACATCGCTAGCTATTGACACGAGTATTTTAATGGAAAAATCAGAGCTCTTATATATATTGTACATAAAGGTTATTTAAGGTTACTATCATAAGAGATTTTGGACTCCCCAGATTCCTGATGATTTCAGTTGTCTGTGTTCATCCCTTTGCTCACAGCATTTATAATGGCCTTTGAGACTTAAAGCAGTTTTCTTGTCACATTTTTGTCAAAGATGCAAATAGTTCTTTTCAAAGTTAATGAGCTAATTAGAAGAGTTGATTTGTGTGGGTTGGAAATTTTTCATTCCAGTTTTAAGTTTGACGAATCTGAAACAAAAATATGTATTAAAAACTATGTACTCCTCTACCAAGAGTAAAAAGGAAAAAAAATGAAATCTACAAAATAATCATAACTTTTTTCAATGTGTTTCTTCTAAAAAAACTGAGTTTTCAAAAAGAGGCTACAAAATAGTATGTCATCCTGTTTTTGTTTTGAAAAATATACATACATACTGAGAAAGATAAGTAAATAATATACAACTACATATAGAAAGGATAATTTAACAGAGCTAACTGGTATTTATACTGGGAATGCAAGCTTTATTAGACACTGGCAAATCAATCAATATAATTCACCATATCAAAAGACTAAAGAAGAAAAATCATACGAATACCTCAATATTTACACAAAAGGCAATTGAAAAAAAAATTCTACATAACATTTAGCAAATATGTATAAAAACTATGTACTCCTCTACCAAGAGTAAAAAGGAAAAAAATGAAATCTAGTTAAGAAATAAAGGGAATTCTTAAACCTTACAAAGGGCACCTAAAAAAACTTTTAGCTAACTTCATACTCAATGAAGAATGAATTCCCTCCCCCTAAGAACAAGAACAAAGTAAGGATGTCTGCTTTCTCCACTGTTGTTCAACATCATACTGTAGTTCCTAGCCAATGCAATAAGGTAAGAAGAAGAAATAAAGGGCATATAGACTGGAAAACAGGAAATAAATTTTCTTCATTTAAAGAAAAAAAAAAACAGCTGAAGATACTCAACACTTCAGTTATTAGGGAAATTCAAATTAAAAATACCAAAATGTACCACAGTATACCTACTATAGTGGCTTAAAAAAATAACCGATCATATTAAGAGCAGGTTATGATATGGAACAATGGGAACCCTTATGTTTGCTAGCAGAAATGCAGATATGGTACAATCACTCTGGAAAACAACTTGAGATTTTCTTATACAGTTAAACATTTACTTAACATATGATCCAGCAATCCCATTACTAGATATTTACTCAAGAATAATGAAAACTTATTTCAAAGTGGCTCTGTTCAAGTTACTGAAGAGGAGACAATTAAATTATTTCTGGTGAATGGAAACAAACTGTGGTGCATATATACAATGAACTATTATTCAGCAATGAAAAAAGAAATGAACTATTCATGCATACAGTAACCTGGATAAATCTCAAATACCTTACGCTAAGTGAAAGAAGCCAAATTCAAAAGGCTACATCCTCAACAGTTCCACTCATATGACATCCCAGAAAAGGTAAAATTCTAGGAACAAAAAACTGACCAGTGGTCACCACAGGCTGAGTATGAGAGTTAGAGAAGAAGTTGACTACAAAAACAGCAAGAGGAATTTTTTTGAGGATGATAGAACTATTTGGTATCTTGATTTTGCTGGTGGTAACATGACAGTGTAAGTTTGTTAAAACTCAAAACAGTATACCAAATGTGTGGATTTTACTGTAGGTAAATATGGTAATCTTAAAAAGCGAATTAACACACACAAACACAAACATAAACACCTGGAACAATATATACCAAAATACCTATGGTAATTATCTCTTAGATGTGGCATATGAATCGATGTTTTTAATTTTCTTTCTTGTCGTCTTTTGAAATTAAAAAAAAAAAATCCCTAATCAATATGCATTACTTCTGTTTGTTGGGGAAAAATAAAATCACATCCCTTTAACCTGTTGAATGTGAGCGTCCAGACCTAGTTAAGTCTATAAATACCACTTGGAGGCCTCCTTGATTCCAGTCTTCTCCCTTCTTCCCTTTTGTCCTTTGTCCTTTATAATATGTTCAACATGTCAACCTGGAGTTTAAGAGGCTGCACTGGTTTTTCTAATGCCTATTCAAGCAAGCCCTAATTTTCATGCTACCCTTTGAGACTATTTCTGATATAATAAGATTAGGCAAAATTTCCTGAGCCCGTATGTGTCAGGCACTGCTAGGTACTACACACCTATTATCTTACATAACTCTAGTACAACAACTTTAAATGATGTACTGTTTCAGTCCTCAGTTTATAAATGCCCAATAGTCCCAAATTAATAGAGACAAAAGTGTGATGATCTTAGAGTCCAAATTCTCAATCACTGCAGTGAAATAAGATGGCTAAGGAGCACAACATCTGAAAGTATGGCTCCATACTTTCTAGCTCATGAACTTGAGGAAAATTATTCTACTTCACTGAGTCTATTTCCAGAGCATAAAATAAGAATGACAGCAGTAACTATTTAGTAGTAGTAGGTTGTGAGGATTAAATTATACATGTGAAGAACCTGGTACATGATAGGTGCTCTCCATGCACATCTCTCACCCCTTTCCCCACCCCAACCTCCCCCTACCAAGTCTGCTTTTCTCTCCAGCTTTAGCAGGAACCTTCAGTTCTCATCAAGGTGATCTCCTAACAGCACCAGACCAGACACTTCTTGTCCCTAGGTTATTGTTTTGATATTCCCTCAGCCCAGAATATCCCCTTTTTTTTTTTTCATCCTTTCATATTACCATTCATACTACAGGGCTCAGCTCCAGTTCCCCTCTGTCCAAGACAATGTTTTTTTATGTGTCTCCTATGGGTGATTACTAATGGTTTTGTGAACATTAATTTTGTCTTCTATTAAAATGACCATCCAATAAGATAGTTGTTAACCTTATGTGGTTATTTAAACATAAATTAATGTAGTTCCTCCATTACCTTAACCACATTTCAAATGTTCAACAACCATAAATGTCTGGTGTGGCAACTATATTGGATAGAATCAATATAGAGTGTTTCTACCACCACAGAAAGTTCTACTAAAGAGTGCTGGTCTAAAATGTAAACCCTTGGAAGGCAAGGACTACAGGTAAAGTTCCGGAAACACAGCAGTGCCTAAGGCAATGATTATACAGGAAGAACTCAGTTGAGTGCTTATGTTTTGCTTTATTGATTCATTAAAGAGAATAATTTCTGATAGATGTAGGTATGAACATTCAAAATAAAGTTACAAAATACTGATTGATTAAACTATTCATACAATTTCAACTTTAGATTTGAAAAATTACATTTCCAGCCCATCTTTCTCTTTTCAGGGAAATGAAATATTCTGTCAATGACCCCTTGGGTTACGAGCTTCTGTCACACTTGTAATTTTCACAGGATCTTAAATTGAAGCTGCCTGTATTAAGTAATCTTGTGTAAAACATTACATAAAATAATTCTCTTCAAAGTGAAAAGATTGCCTTGTACTTGGCAAATACTGCTCTGATAACTGGCAGCAATTCAATAGAAGGAAAATGCATATATTCACCAATTTTAAAGGTAAAGAATTAAGGTCAAGTGAGCTACCCAAGGTCAAATTTCAGTGCTGCTATGGGATGCAGTCCCTCAAACACCTGAGCTCGCATCTCACTCCCTCCCTGCACCACCCACCACCACCCCCAACTCCCCCACCACCCACCGCCACCCCCAACCCCCTCCTCCCCCCACTCCCAAACTGAGTCCTAAATTACTCCCCATACCCTTCGGACATTTCACACCCACTGATGATGCCACTTAAGGCTCTACAATTTGTAAGCTCTCTGCAAAAGTGACAAAAACTGAGACCAATACTACCACTACCCACACCCCCACCATCATGTAAACATCTTGGTTCTGTTCCAGCTGAGTCACTGCCACAGAATAAAAGATGCTCAAAAGCCACACTGAGCTTAAACCATTCTACTGAAGCTGCTGCAAAGAAGTAGGTCATTAAGAAATAAAACATAAAATTAGCAAAACAACACTTTTTTCCATCATATGTTGAGGTTTCTCCAAATGATAACACACACACACACACACACACACACACACACACACACAAATTCATACAGAAGGCAAGAGGACAAATTGAGAAAGTGGCTTCAGGGAGCTGTTGATCGAGATACTCAAGCAAGATGAATTATTCAGCTTTTTGATAATTAGATTTGAAGAAATCTAGATTTTTTTTTTTTCTCCTTCTGTGACTCCACTCTTTTGTGTATTGCAGAAAGACATAACACTCAAAGGAAATAAAAGTCTTTTTCTACATCTCTTTGTGCTTATAGTCAAGAAACAATGAAAACTTACATAAAACTTCTCTTACCAGGTTTATTTGCTAAATATTTTCCAAGTTAAAGTGGTTCAGTATTTGAACTACATTGTAATTAAGACTTGAAGAAAAAAGTTATTCTGGAGTACATTATCAATAACATTCAAAAAGAATGAGAAGGGCAGATGTGAATTTCAACAAATGAAATTAGTAAAATGAACCTGATTTTATATTTTAGGCATTTCCTAATAGCGTAGCTCCTGGAATCATAGCATAAATAAATGGCCTCAATTATTAAAACTGAGGGATTTAACAAGGCACAAGATCAAAGTGCACACACACAGGGTTAACCACATACTCAGTGAGTCACAATTATTAAAAAATCCTTTCATTTGGGCTTGCACTTTGAATTCAAGAGGATTTCTGAACTGACAGTAAATTTACAACCTCTCCTTATTGCAGCAAATTTGCTTGACTTTTGGTCTTTATGCTGACATTTTGATAAACTAGTACTCCAGTCCCATTGAGAAATAGCATGATAATAATCTATAGCAAACACAGGCAAATTAAAAAAAAAAAAAAAAAAGGAGCAGAGCCAGCAGGATAACATACAACTCTCCAACATCAAAAAATAAAACCAAGTCAACAATACCAACAAAAATCTTACTGGCAATCTCTGCTTTTGGCCATGTGGAAATTCACCCTCCCTCCCCCAATCCCCTTTGAGTTGTATTGAATCTTTTCACTAAAGAGAAGGACTGGGAAGGAAGAGAGAGTCAGAGACAGAGGGACAAGACTGTGATGAAGAGATAGAGAGAGAGGAAGAGACACAGAGACAGGGAGAGAAATAGGGAGGCCAAGACAAATGACATGAAGAGAGAGCCTAAGAGAGAGAAATAAAAACCTTTTTTTCAGAGTGAGTTGGTATAAGGTCAGGAGTTGACTATAATAATCTACTGGAAAGTTCATACAACAGTGAAGAAAGGTGGATGTATTCAGCTTAAATTGGCTTGCTCAGTGGTCCAGTCATATTTTCCCTGACCTTTCCACCATATAACCCACCTCCTCCTCAGTTCATATTCAGGGATTCTTTTGAGTATCATCTCACCTTTGTATCTTCACTTCAGCTATTCTAGTCAGCCCACCTGCCTCTGGAAAGCAGAGAATACTAATTTGTAACCTTCAAGGTATTTGGATCAGGAAATTATTTTTCATTTGAAACTCACCATCTGAGCCGCTCACCCCAGATACCAGTATACAACATGGCTGCCCATGTTGCTCTTAGATGCTGGCATTTCACTGATTACAACAGATGAGCACCTCCAACAATTGCTTTAGTGAAAGCATCCTCTTTACCTGTGAAGCAGGAGGTAAGCGATATTATAGGACTGACTGGGGGATTGCCAATGTGAAGCAAGAGTCTATGTGGTTTACTCTCTATCTGATGACATGGACCTACTTGCTACACACTTCAGAAGATACTCATGAGCTTCTGGTACGCTTGCGAACTTTATTTTAAAATGCAGACCAACAACATCAAGTATGAAAATTGTTCTCAAATTTTTGCATGCATCAGAATCACCTGAACCAAAGGGTCTGTTATAACACACATTGCTTGGCCCTTCACTCAGTATTTCTGACTTAGTAGGTCTGGGAACCCACCTTGAGAACCCAGTAATCACAGGTAACCTAGAAGGGGAGAACTGTGGGGGAAACTAATAGTTCATACCTCCAAAGAGAAGTGCCTCCTCTCGATCGATCTTTTTAAACCTGAATGTGCCTATGACTCACCTGGCATCTTGATAATCCAGTTACTGACAGGCCTAGAACGGTTGATGGGAGTCTGCATCTCTAACTCCCAAGTGATTTTGATGCTGCTGGTCCAGAAACCACACTGAGTTTCCCAGGGCAGTGCTTTTTAAAATATTTCCTAAGGATCACCTATGTAAACTCACAGGGCTGATTGAAGAGGAGAGGTATAGTTATTAGTTCAGATTCCTAGGAATCCCTAGATACAATGTATCAGAAACTCTGACTGTGGGGGCTCCAGGAGGCACAGGTCCAACAAGAGTTTCTGTGAAAACAACAGACTGGGTGTGGCATGAAAGGTGGGATGAAAGGTTCAGCAGACAGGGCAGGGAGAGAGGGGATGACAGCAGGTGACCATTCAATGATCAATATTACCATGCCCTGACTACCAGCATCCTTAATTATTTTTTCTCTCTTCTGCATTCTATTATGCAGGTTTTATTGGCTGTTAGTGAAATGATCAGAAAAAATAATTAGGATCCTGAAAGAAGTGATGAAACTTCTAAAGGCCTATTTTGCTCTGCATTAGCAAAAACTTAGGGGAAAAATGGAAAGTATATGTCATATTTTCTAAATGTTCCATAAATTAAAATTATTCCTGTTTTACCTAACCTGTTTCCATAGACAACCACAAATCGCTGTCTAGACTACTTTTGTTAGTAGTAAGTGAAAAATGTTCTGTAATGATTACTTAATATGTTGCTAAATCCAGCAGATAAACTGTTTGCCAGCAAGTGCCATATTGAAGTTTCCTAAACACTACAAAAAATAGAAATTATTTACAGTTAGCATTCAACATTGGCAAACAAGTCATGCTATTAAAGATGTATTTGCATATGTTATATTAAGAGATGCAAATGTATGTGCAAAAGTGGGCATAATTAATCAGTTCCACCAATGACGAATAACCCATTGTCCAATTTTGCCATGCAATTCCCCCTTTCTTTTGAGATGTGTTTCTAACCTCCTGGGATCATAGTACAAAGTGCAATGCCCTGCCCCACATCCCACTCTTATACCTACACCTACATTTAAAGGATTGAAACATGGAAAATGATTTCTTGTTCTCATTCAAAGACTAAGAAAAGTTTCAACAGTATTAAGTATGGACAATTGTTTCTAATCCTCATTCTTATTGCTAGGAGCATCTGGGGAGATTTTCAAAAGTTCAGACTCTCCAACCTCAATATTCAGATTCACTAGGTAGGGGGTAGGCCAGGAAATTTATAACTTTTTAAAACACCCCAGGTGGTTCAGATGATCAGCCAGGATTGGGCACTACTGACATACATAAAACAGCATTGGATAGAATGAGGGAACTTTAATAATGTTCTAGTTAATATTTTTATTGTTAATATTGAGTTCTTCAAGGAATTTTACTAAACACTTTACATATATTATCACAACTATCCACCTTATGGATGAGGAAACTAACAGTTGGAAAGGGTAAAAAATTTGCCTAAGGTCAGAGATACTGTGGCAAAGCAGAAATTTGGTTTTATCATTAAAAAGTCAATTGAGTAGTTATATTAATCATTTAAGTTTTCTTATTTGGAGACTAGGGCTGCTTGATTAGACAGTAGAGCACTGCTAATCTTCCTTCAATCTAACATTTGCTTGTAGCATTGAATTGAACTAGAAGCCTTGGTTTTTGGTCTTCTAGAGTCCAGGACATGTTGTGAGAGCAAATACTCCTTCACTATCATCCCTAACTCCACTCTCCAGCTTTTATCTCCCCAAACCTCCAGGCCATCCCCCAACCCTCCACTCTACTAGCAACAGGAGTACTCAGCTCTGGGCCCTTTGCTATTAGTGCTCTTTCTGCCTCAGTGCTCTACCCTTCTTGGCTGCTTGATGGAATAATGCTACTCACTCTTCAGAATCAATCCACATATCAATTCCTTTATGTAGCTATCCCTCTTTTCCTAGTCAGAATTAGTTTTCTCTTTTAATATTTTATTTTATCTTGTGTTACAGGCAGACTGAATTTAAGTTCTAGCTCTCTGGCAATCTCAGTTTCAAATATTCTGTCAGCTCAGTCATATAAACATGCCAGTACTTGGCAATCTTGGTTTAGGTTATGTGGCAACTGTAATCATGGCATATATCCCACCAGGAGTGTGAACCATTTTCCTTTTAGTGAGATTTTAGAGGACAGAAGCACCTGCCTTGTCTGTTCTTCCGTCCATCAATATCCATTCATGCTTTAATCCATGTAACTATCCATTTATTTATTTGCACATATTTCAAGTTATATACCCAAAATTTAAGTTGCCAAAACTTGGCACATAATAAATACTTAACTTTTTTTTTTGAACTGGTATTAAATAGCTTCAGATGAATCTCTGCCTAGATAAATCTTTCAGTGAACTTTTTTATCACTACCACACACTACCTTGGATAAAAACTACTTCCTGAAGAAGTAATGGAGTATCAGAGGAATGATCACTATAGAACATGAATGGAAGGACAAAAATGTTAAATTTGATTAGTACAGGCTATCAGCTTAATAAAAGAGATAAAGCTGACATTGTGCTTTGGCTAAAAGACAATGATGAAGGCCAAGCTCTTCAGTTGGATCTGTGCCCAGCACTGCCTTTGTACTGAGCCTGGGAAAGGACTCAGGCAGCATATAACTAATGTGCCCTGTAAGACGAGAAAGCAAGCAAAGGGCCGTGTCTTAGATCAGTCTGTTATTACAAAATACTATAGACTGAGTGACTTACAAACAAAATGTATTTCTCATAATTCTGGATGCTGGAAGTTTGAGATAGGCATGGTCAGGTTCTGGTGAGAGGTCTTTTCTAGATTGTAGACTGCTGACTTCCTGTGGGATACTCACACAGTAGAGAGCAGAGAAAGGCAGAAAGATCTCTTGTGACTCTTGGGCACTAAGCCCATTCATAAGGGCTCCACTCCCGTGACCTGATCTAATCCTAATACCCTTCCTAGGGCACCACCTCCTAATATCATCGCCACAGCTGGCAGAGTGGGATGGCATGGCGTGGGTATTGCAGCTTCAATATGTGACTTGGGGGAGGGGGTGGGACAGTGAGATACAATCATTCATTCCATAATAGACCATGAACAGGTCCTTAGGACCAAAATCATCCAACTTACCACTGCACAGAGTGACAGTTTTCAAGGGCAAGAAATACGGTAGACTTCTAAAAGCAACTTCTGTGTACTAGGACACCAACAAAACAACATTCATAAAGGAAAATTTTTTACTCAATTCTGAATTTCCTTTTCATAGTCATTGTTGCTTGGCAACTTGTGGAAACTTTCACTGATTTTCCAAGGTCTTCTTAAGCATCTCTTCTTTGTGCTCCCAAACCATGTATCTCCCCCATTAATTACTACACTATGGTTTCCTATGACTTTATTCATCACTCACACTAAACTGAAAATTACAGAGACGGGTACAATTCACTTTGGTTCTCCCAAGTCCTGGTAAAGACAAGGAAGTGACTCGATATATGTTTGATGAATTAATTAAGAAAAAATCAACCACCTGTACTTATCACAGGTAGTTCCTTTTTAGTGACCAAAGGGGATTTCTTAGAGCAGGAGGTATCTACTTGTGTCATTCTGATGAAAAAGTAGGCTGTCTCAGATGAGGAGTAGGTTTGAGTCACTGGGGAGGTGGAGGTTAAAGCTTCCTGACGATGAGTTTGAATGATAAAAGCACTTAGGACGTAGTTGGGCTAGAGGCCCTCCAGAACAGAGAACACCAGACCTCAACCAGACCAGTAATCACTAGAAGGATAGGCAAATGTTTCTTCTGCAAGAGTGTGTCCTCTTTTTTCTGACTTGGCATGAGTAGTCAAAGAATTCTCGTAGAGGTAGCAAATGGTCTCATTCTTAAGCAATATGAGAATAACAATTTAATGAAGACCCAGGAACACCGAATCAATAATTTTAAAGATCAAATGAGATGGCCTTTGATTTATAATGTATTTCTCTATTTCTCCATTCTGACCACCCCACCTGTACCCTTTTCATTCATCAGTAGTTCATTTTCTGTTATGACCTGTTTAGAACAGAGGGTGCTTTTCCCTTGATCATCTACTTGAATTGTTTATTTATTCCACATTTGATGAAACCTTGGTTACTCAAAGAAGTTTGGGCATAGATGACAATATTTTTTGTAGAGAAACAGAGAACTAGTTTTTGAGGCCTTGCGTTAGAGATTAGTGGCAAATCATGAAAGTGTTGGTGCTTTCAACATTCTGCCAGCCCAGCCACCAGAACATTCTAAGTCACCTTTATTTTCACCTCAGTCAGAAATCAAATTTATGTGTTTCGTGTGTTTCCTGCCTCAGTCTTGTCAAATAAGATAGTACATTAAAAAGAAAGTAAGAAAGAAAACAACCCAGGGTCTACGGTGAATGGTCAATACATTGACGCTCTTGTTCCTTTTATAATTCCAATTCCTTTCCCTAATGCATACTAAAGACCATGACACAGCTGAATGTCAATCAGTGGAAGTGGAGGGCTACAATTTCCCAATATTCTTTCCTAGATCCAGCACTCGTGGGATGTGGTCCTAAACACCTCAGATGATTGGGTTCCCATATTTCAAAGACTATTCTGTATTGTTTTTAATGTTTGTGACCTTTAACTGTGAATATCTCCAGGAAGAGTAATCTGTTTCCTTTTTCCTAATCTGGTCACTTTTTAAAAATAATGGGGAGAGAGAGAGAGAGAGAGACAGACAGAAAGAGAGAGAGAGAGAGAGAGAGAGAGAGAGAGAGAGAGAGAGAGAGAGAGAGAGAGAGAGAGAGAGAGAGAGACACAGAGAGAGAGACACAGAGAGACAGAGAGACAGAGAGACAGAGAGACAGACAGAGAGACAGACAGAGACAGAGAGAGAGGTTTCCGCAAGATGTTCCCACCTACTGGGGGATTTTATATAAACGATATAAACTATAACTCCCTTTTTTTTTTTAACCAGGAAGTTTTAAAGTTACATTAGATCTAGACTGAATTTTTCAGAGGAGTCTTTCAATGTTAAAAATGGCAAAACATTTAAGAAAGCATTATTTACATACAAATAAGTTCATACCTTCAAAAGCTATTTTCTTGTTTCTAAAACTGAACAATTCTGACCACTTCAATAGACCATATAGAGAAAATATAATCCTCCTTTCCTTACTTTGTTATTTTTTTGATAGTGATATCACAGACCAGAGGATCATTAAAATTGGGCTCTTATTTTTTTTATTGTTTCAAAGGAAGGTGTCAAGATAAAATACCTGCTTTTAAAATCAGCTTATCACTGACAAGTCACCCCTTACATTACTAAAGTTGCAAAAACTTTCACAAACATCATTTACTTTTCATAGAGAAAAAATTTAATTATTCTGGTAAGAAGAGAATAATAATGTAAGTATATACAAAATTGTTGAGATGCATAACTCAAAAGACATTATGCAATACTTTGCAATACCATTGCCTCTCAATCATTTGAGTTCCAATTTTCCATTACGTGTACGAGCCAAATCTTTAGCTATTACTCGTCTCATTAAGACTGAAAGTTTCTTCCTCCAGACTGCCTGGTGTGTTGTTTCTCAACCTGGTATTTTACAGAGCACTGATCTTCGAGATGGTGGAAGAGACAATAGAGCAGACAGGTTGAGACCTTAATGTTTATGGGCATGAGCTGTACATGGATTGACGACAAGTTATATAACTCAGGATATACCTGATGTCCATATTTTTGAAGAAGACCAGTACAGACATAGTCCTATTTCTGTTATTCCTATGTCTATGATTTTAAAAAGGCTCCCTTCTCATCATTATTTGTAAAATCAACATGATAAAATTGCTGTCTCACTTGTGAGAATAAGTTGAGATGATGCATGCAGAAGTTTTTGTTCACCTATCTATGTGTATCGTGTCTTCTTTCTATCTCACTCCCAAGTAAAAATCAGGGCGTTTATGTTGTTCGTGGAGACAGCCCCAGTGCCAGGAACAAGATGGCACACATAGCAGGAGCTCTGCAAATATTGTTCTGAAGAAAATAAATGACAATGAGAATGCACAAGAATGTAAGGCATGATGTAGGCAAATAGTAAATGCTCAATAAATATTAGCATAGAAAACAACCTGGTATTTTGAACTATTTCTCAAATACAGGATCTTGGTATAATAAATCTCATCAGATTCTGAGACATCCTCAGTGAAGACACTTGCATAACTTTGTTTAATTTCATTTATCAATCTTATATGACTACAAAACCCTTTCTGCCCAGCTTTACCTGTTAATTGACTTTCTACATTACTGTATTTGGGAAATAACAAATGAGTCCAGAATCCCTATTTTAGATGAAAGAAAAGTAAAATTCAGATATCAGAGATTTTCACCTTAGGTTTTTCCCTAGTCAAGTAGCTATCAGCAGCAATTCTAGAACTAGAAGCATATGTCCCAACTTCCAGGATGCTTGCTTTTCCCCAGGCCAGGTGAAGAGTGGCACTGGGTAGAGACATTGCACTTGGGCATTAGAAGGCACTGGATCCAAATTCCACCGACATGTCTAGCGTTGAGGTCTGTATCAGACACTGCCAGTGCCCCACCTCATAACTTCTCCCTTAACGGGGCCACTGTGACACCTGAGCTCCTTATAACTTCTCACAAATGAGCAACCTGGAAGCTTATCTTACAGGAAAACCCTTGACCAATAAGGGAGGGCCACTCATGGGAAAACGCTTTTCCCTTCTATCCCTCAGGCAGATACTGTGAAGTGCATTCTAGATGTCTCCTTTGAGGGTGCCTGTGGGATCAACCCAATCGCCCACACCAGCGACATAGTCCACAACGGGGTCGTAGCATAAGCACATGCTCCAAAACCCTGGTTTCTTTCCTTTCCAATCACGCAGCCTTTCCCAGGTGTGTCACTCTTTTGCTTACTATTGGAAACAGCTGTGCCATCTCTTGTGAGCCCATTAAACAGGTGCCGGGTTTCACACCAACTGGAGGCTGCAATTCGGCGGGCGGAGGTGTGAAGTGGGAACTGCCGTCTAAATATAACTTGGACTGGAATGGAGGCCTCTAACAGATGAGAGGTGCTACTAGGCTCAAAGCTCTGTTGTTGGTTTTTTTCATTCTGAATTTTCAAGGCTTTTGAGAAAGCATGAGAACAATGCATTTACAAACTTACTCTGTGTTTATGACACCTTCTGATTTTTCTGTTACGCTGAATAAAAAGCGCTACTCTTGGTGTAGGAAAACAGTGCAATCAAAGACAGCTACCACAATCCTTTAGCAACCTTGGGTAACCTATCAGGGCACCAGAGGTTCACGTTTTAAGCTTAGTGTTGAACTCTGGACCCCCAAGGCAAGAAAGGGAGGCAGCACAACTGTAAGAGACTGTGGAAACATATAGACTCAAACCTCAGGTTATTTCCTGCTCCTGTAATAATACAAGAGAGTGCTCCTCTGCAGCAGTTTTCTTCCATGTTAGGACCCAGGGCCATGGGCTCCTCCACACTGTGGCTTTGTTCCTGCAGCCCCAGGTCATCCAGCATCTGCTTTCAGCTGGCAGAAGAGTGTATGGAGAAGGCACTCTACCCATGGGTGACACTCAAAACCAAAGTTCACAGACCACTGACGAAACTAGTCACACGGCTCCCCTAGAAGCAAGGAGGGTTGAGAAATGGTGACCAGCTAGGGAGCGACTTGCCAGCAACAACTGTGTTGTCTGGAAGGTGAAGCATAAATTGGGGGCAGCAGTCAGCCATCTTTGCATAGAGGTAAAAAGTATCAAGAAGGCCTGTTCTAGAGTCCAATGGACCTGGATGCAGGCTTTAGCCTGCCACTCACTGGCTGTGCAAACATGGACCTGTTATTTTACGGGTCCTTTTTCTCATCTATACAATGGAGATAATGCAGAGACTGTCTCATAGGGTTGTCATGGGGCTTAAGCCCAGAAAACTCTATGACAGTGCCTAGCACATTGAGAGCTCTCAGTGAACAGTGATTTTATCATTAATTGCAAAGAAATGCCACCATCTAACTCAGTGAAATGTAAAAATTTCCTTCCAGAAACAGAGACATAATACAGATTCTCTCTGAATTTGCATTTATTTTTAAACAGATGCAGGGAATTAAAACAAGTCACACAACTACTTGACACTAGAAATCACATAAGGGACAATTGTGGGACAACAGTCCTAGAGATTCAGGAATACCTTTTAGGAGGGATGGTGGTCAGCCCACCCACAGGACTCAACTCCTTGCTGGCTCAACATCTGTTTTCCTCCCTGCTTCTCACTGACTGACCTCTCTGTTCTCAGCATCTCCTGGCTTCTTCTGATTCACAGCTCCTATGAATATTTCTCTGTGTATCTTGACTTCTTTGCCATTGTGTTTTCTGAGACTCTGCTTATGCCTTATGCTGATTCCCTTAGATGATTTGACTGTTAACTGTTAACTTTTAGCCAATAACGGTCACCCAGGAACAGTCCACCTATGCTATTGACAGCTGTTTTTGTGCCTACTGTGAAATGCTGATTCAACCAACTGTGGCTAGAGCAGTAGGAATATATCCTACAAGCATGGTGACCTGATGTGAGAAGTTGTCTCCTGCTTCTTTGTTTAGAAAGGAACAGTGGTTGGAATCAGAACTCAGAAGTAGAACAAGTCATTAACATTTCCACTGGTGAAAAATCTTCACATATATTATGTCTTCAACTTGCAATGCATTAACTCTGTTTCTCAGATCTTATGAGACTGCTTAGAAGTGAAATATTAAGGTCAAGTCGCTTAACTGATATTCCTGTTTGAAGTTTGTCTACATCTAACTCTCTTCCATAATGTCATCAAAGTCCTTATCCCCATACAAATATGGTTGTTCACTTTCCTGCTTAAAAATCTGAATTGTTTCCTCTCTACCTATGAGGTAAGCTCATAGCCTGGCTGTCAGCTGCCAATCCTATCTTCTCTTTTAGCAATGGCCCATCACATTAAATTTTCTCCATTGTTTTTCATTCTTTTGTGACCACGTATATGCTATTTTCTGCTAGGAATTCTGTTCCTTATCCCACCGGTGCCTGACAAGCACCCATTTATCCTTCAAGATTCAACTCACTTGATACATTCTCTCTGAAGCTTTCCTTGGATCTGTCAGTCTCTGATTACCCCTACTCAACTCCTCTATGTCTGGGTAAAACCAACTACTCTTTACTTGATTCCCGTAGCATATAAGCATGTCTCTATGGCAATGGTTGTTATTTTATATCCTGGTTGTCCAGGAGTCATTCTCCTAGGCACAGCTGTGATCCTCAAAGACAGAGAACATGTTTCATTCATCTTTTACATTCCCAGGGCCCAAGAAAACATCTGTCTCATTTAGCTTTCAATACTTATTTGTTAAATTTTTATTGAAATCCAAAGCTCTAACACCAGAAAGGAATCTGGAACACAGAAAAAAAATCCACTTATTCTCATGTATATATTTCCTAAAGATCACAGGATCTTACTTCTGAAGGAGAAAAACATCTACATTTTCTATAAAGTTACATGATGAAAATTTCTATTCTTAAGCTCTAGGAAGACTGTGTGGTTTTTTTATGTCCTATGATTCTCAAATGTCCTAAATTTTTTTCTCTTATACATCATCATCCAGGGACCAATGAAGTTGCCAAGATACATTAACTTGGAGACATGGACTTGATGATTAAAGTCATATTTCTCTATATATGGACACAGACCTTCTTTGAATTTTTAAAAACTAATCTTTTGTTACCAGGTCTCCCTTCGTCAGACGGACCCTTCTTCTTTGGACTATTTCAGAGAAGATGGCATTTGGAAATGTGGGGGTGTGGGGCCAGTATGATTATCAAATGATCAGAGGGCACTTTTGGCACTTAGTGGGTGGGAGCAGGAGTACAAAATACCTCCTACTGCATGGATCAGACACGCATACTGAATATTGTCCCACCCGATGCCAACCTCTCCTCCTCAATTAAAAGTCAGTGAGTTAACATAGATGCTAAATGCCTTAGCTGAGAACCACTGACATGTGCTTTGGGTGCCTGGACCCAGTTCCAACAGGTATGCATGGGGGACTGCCCCACACCAACAATTAATTCTCAGACACTGTCAGGGTGTCTGAAACTTCAATTCAGTTCTGATGCTATCTGTACAGAGATCACATCAGATTCCACAGGAAAAGGGCTCAGTCTCCCAAGACCATCCTCTACTTCAGATACCAGTTGCAAGTCACACCAATCATGAGCCCAGATGTGCTTACCTGTGCTTCTGTTCAACTGTCTATACAACAGAAGTTCCTGGGACATCTTTTGCAGGTTTAGTTAATTTGCAAGAGCAGCTCAAGAACTTAGGAAACCTACTCACTAGATCACCATTTGTTTTAGAAAGGATGTAACTCAGTGGTCAGACAGAAGAGAGGGGTACGGGGAAAGGGCATGGAGCTTCCCTGCCCTCTCCGGGTGCACCATTCTCCCAAATCTTCACAGATTCACCAGTTCAGATGCTCTCTGAAGCCCCTCCTTTTAGGTTTTTTATGGAGGCTTCATTAAATCAAAAACTTTTGGCAACTGAACCCCACCTCCAGCCTTTCTCCTTGGAGATCAGAGATGGGGCTGGAAGTTCCAGCTTCCTTCCTACCTGGTTCTTACTCCTGGCAACCAGACTTCTGCCTTATGTGCTTCCCCCGAAAGTCACCACATTAACATAAAGAGCCATACTCAGGAATTTCCAAGGCTTTGGGGAGTTATGAGCCAGGAACTGATGATAAAGGCCAAAATATATGAATGATCAAACATATATTTCTTATAAATTATAATATTACAATATACCTAGTGTGTTTTTTTAAGGAGACCAAACCTCAGAAATCTAAAAGGAAGGTCCTGCCTTGATTTAAACACCTTTGATTTAAAGAAATTCATGGCAATTTTTCCTCTGTGTGCAAAATATGAGCTTGTATCATATTCACTGGCAACAGGAGACTTCTAAAAGAATCAACAAGAGAAAGCATTTAGCATGTGAATATAAGAGAGAGTAGCAGAATGAAATTGCCCTTCCTTTGAAATGCATTTAATTTAATAAAAGACCAAATTAAAGGTGGGACAGTTTCGTCCCTATTATAAAATAACCTGTAGAGTAAAAACTGAAGCATGCACAATTTCATTAACCTTCCATTCACAAAGCATAAAGTAGGGAGAGTGCCTTTTTAACATCCAAGTGAACAAGGTGATTTCCATGCCTGAGAGAGTGATACATATTTCACGTTATTTGTCAGTATGGGCACAGGAAACATCCCGGTCAGACAGAACACTTAAACATTTGTTCTTTTAATCATCCATCTTTTAAATGAAGACATTTTCTTTTCTTACAGTGTTTTGTCCACTTGGTTAGATATTCTTAGCAGCACATGCAAAAGCTTGTCAGATTGTGACTTCGTGATATTACAAAAGTTGGGGATTTTATTAAATCCTAAACAAGGTCTTTAGAATCATAGGACTTTAGAACCTCAGGGCTTCATGAAGTCCAGTTCTCTGTTTTGCAGATGAGAAGACTTGAGGCCCAGAGGACTAGGGATACAGGGGATTGTGACTATCTCTGTGGTCAAGGGGAGAAAAAAGCAGGACTAGATAGGTTTGCTTTGAGATCTCTCAGCATCTTCCAGTTATACACTAGCTTTGGTGTACTTCTGATTATTTTCTGAATAGATAATGACAACTCAAAACCTGATCATTTTATAGCTTTCTTTAGCTATTAGTATGAATAAATGGGTTCAAGACCCAGGGTTGGGAATGGGACATGGGGAGAGGGCAGAGAGAAAGAGAAATTGTGACAAGAACAACCTACCAAGCAATTTATAAAATTATAAAACATAACCACCTAACATTGGAAAATATGCTGTATTTGATTAGATATTGTGTTGCGTTCAAATATCGTCATTGTAGAAGGATGTAGCATCACTTACCTTCTCTGGCTCTAATGGGTTGGCACAAGACAAGCACATCCTTTGGAATCCATCTTTGTCTCCCTCCCCCACATGTCATTTGCAAATGAATCATATACCTAAACATTTGCTTTGTGCAAATGAATTCTAAATCCAGGAAACAATACTGTATGTTTTAGTATATTACAGCAATAGGCTTCAAGTTTAATGAGATTTGGATCTAATGTAGCAATTTGGAAGTCTCTTCAAGCTTATTAAAATGAGATTCTACCCAAGCTTATAAGCAGGTACAAAAACATTTGGAATGTTACCATGTTTTGCATTTGAGAGGCTTTTTTTCTGAATTGTATATAAAGCAAATTGCCAATAGAATATCCTATTTTCCTTTCCAGAATTATATTCTATGATAATTGACACTGGGACAAAATGTCCCCATTTGACAGGTATTCTAGCATTTTGGTAATTAGCTTAAAATACAGCTGATTTGACCTCCTGTTTTCCCTGAGGCGACCAGTATCTGAGAGAGCTTGTTTTATAGCCACTCAACAAGCAAGAAGAACCACACCTGTTGCATCTGATTTCCTCTCCATTAAATCAGGATGAATAATTTAATAAGAACTGCTTATGCACAGGCACTCCAGTGAGTGGTTATAAGATAAGACTGGCAGGCTGCTGGCATTTTTACTATTTCTGGCTGGTCTGGAGCAAATACTTGTTTTTTTTCCAAATGGCAATAAGCCAAATACCCCTGCGACCTTGGACTTTTACCTAAAGCCTTTGGTGCACCAGGACTTTTCTCTTATGAAGACTATTGTTTCTATTGTAATTGTGGTTGGGTATTCGACTGACCTTCACAGCCCCCATCTTTCTTAAGGCTGAAATAGGTATATACTTATATTCCCAACCTCCCTTGCAACCACAGTGGCCATCTGACCCATGTCTAACAACGGATCATAAGGCAAAATCTGTCAAGGGGTTTCTGGGAAATATCTTCTTCCCAGAAAGGTGAGAAAGCACTATTAGGGTTCTAGAGTCAAACTACCAGAGTTAGAATCACAGCTCTACCATTTTTTGTCTGTATGACCCTTGTAAAATTATACATGTTGTACTTTGATTTTCCTTATTTGCTGTAGAATTAAATGAGTTAATACATATAAAATGCTTAGGATAGTGCCTGGCATATAGAAGTTCTCTAAATATGTTAGTATTATAATTAATATTATTATAAACAATAATTATTTATTAATAAAATATGGAAAATCTGTGATGGACATTCCCGCTTCCTGCCTTTGGAAATGGCTTTGTGAGGGCATGATGTCTGGAGTTAGGGCAACCATTTTGTGACCATGAGGGGAAGGTCAAGAGAATTACAAAGATTCTGATTCAGTGTGCTTGCATTTTGAAGGTGTTTACTCAACCCTAGGACTTAAGTAAACAATATAAATTTTTATAGTAAATTTTCTGTCGCTGTCAGAGGAACAATTCTATCTAATATTGTCACAATTAAACAATTAAGCCCTGCCATCTCTGCCTCCAGCTGTTTTGTTTGCTTTGTTCACTGTGTACTGTTTCCTTTTCTAGTGGAAAAATTTTAGACTATTCCCTCCTAATAGTCTGAGACTGATTATCTTTAATCTATGATGGGAGGTCTCTGAAATAGACTCTGGTCTTGATAACATAACTGGGGTTTAATAGAAGGGGAGGTAGTAACCCCTCATGCTACTTCAGCTGAGCAGGATCTAGCTGTAAAATAGGGAGGTCCTCCTTGTTCTTGTACTGCATGAAAACATCTCAACGGACTTCAGAGGCCCCCAGAGGCCAATGGAAACCTACAGGTTGTGTCTGAGATCTTGACCATCTCCATGCACCGTCACTTGCAGGCTCTGATGGGAATCCAAGTCTACTGTTCGTGTGAGTGTGGAGGGGAGAATTGAGTCCTGACTCAAGATTAAACGGTGCTTCTTTGCCAAGATCAGTATAAAGCAGGCCATCTCTGCTTCCCCAGTGCACATATGTTTCTTCTGGCAAAGTTTTTTCTCCATACTTCTTTGTTTTCCAGACCACCACTCAAAGACTATCCTAAAAAAATATTCAAGACAATGATTTTGTAGAATGATACAGGAAGGAAAGAACACAAAAGCAACAGCTCTAGGACTCACTCTTCTTTAGATAACTGGTGTTTTATATCTGCTTCTATATCCAACTTTGATGATAAATCCCTAAGGATTTCTTTCAATCTGTTCTTCATTGAAAACACTGTTTTTATAGTAAAAGCAAAGATAGTGAAAAGAGGGTCATTTTGTAGTCCACCTGGGCTCTGATTTTCAATCTAGTTCATGTCAGGAAAAAGCTGCGAGACTGAGTTATTATCATCTATCATCAGAACACAATAAAATTAGTCTCAATATTTCTATGGCATTTATAATTTTTCTATCACATAAAATTCAGAATGAGAAGAGTGTTTCTCTAGGGAAATTTAGAAGAAAGGCATTCTTCTATTGCTTGAATCTGTTTTCATTTTTAAAGCCTATCAGTATACTTTATTATTTAGCTAAATGCCCACAAGGTATCACATGCAAGGATCAACACATGGCCATTCTCAGAAGAGAACAGACCCCTAGGAATATAAATGATTTAGATCATTAGCGTGTTGATTAATGAACTGACCCAGTACTTCAATACTCTGTGTCCTACTAGCTCCCTAAATGTGCTTACTCAAGAGAATAGTTTGATTCAATGCACATCACAGAAATTATGGATGCACAGCATTATGGATGACCCAGGATTGGGCAGGGCCCTGGGTTTGGAGAATTTTCAGAAACAGAGCAATGAAAGCTCCTTCGTGGCTTTCCCACTCCACGGTTAGACTTGCCTAAGCCCTGTCTTCATTAAACAAACCATTTTACCCCCCAATGCTTCCAGAGTCCTTAATCCTTTTACTAAGAAGCCAGAAAAAGAGGTCAATGCAAATGGGTGTTAAGAAGAAAAACCCCGGATTGCTTTTACCCAAAAAAAAAAAAAAAAAAAAGCAGAGCATTTCTGAATTCTGGCTCTGACACAGAAAAGCCTTGTCTCTAAGGCCCTCTCATAGTGACTGCCTAAAGGCTCATTGAAAACTTTTTTGGCTGGTATTAACTGTCATGAACACATATACCCGAGAGAAACATTTTATAAGTATCCAGAGCCAATTTTGTAGAAGCAAGTAGGCCAAGCTGACTACTACACATTAAGTTTAAATGAGAAAAAACTATATATATATATAAAGACTTTAAGATCTGCAAACTAGTACTATGCAAGTTCCTTTGCACTAAATGTAGATGAGTCAGAAGACAGGCTTTCTGTTTTCCAAGAACTTAGGTACTGGTAGGGAGACATGGCCATTCCATGCAAAATAATTGAACAATGAAGTTCTTGACTGGGGGATAGTAAGCAGAGCTGTGACAGATGGGCATGGGAGAGCACTGGGGCTACAGATGTCAGGGGGCACTTGGTAGAGAAGCTGCAAACCCAGTGTCTGGTGCCTTGTAGGGTGGCAAATTCAGAAAGGATTGAGATGGGGCAACTTGTATTTATCCACAAAGGGAATATGTGTGGGTCAGGAATACAATCCAACAACTTATGTTAGTCTGACTCAAACTTTGTACTTAGTTCAGGTATGATTTATGGTTTCAAACATTTTAACCTATAAACACAAAGACACTGTAAAACAATTTAAGGATTTAACATAAACAGTTGAGAGTTGATTTTACTACAGTATGTGCGACATAAGAACTTGTATGTTTCATAGCTCTTTCTGACCATGATGATAAGTCAAGACTTTAGTTTCCAGGAAACAAACATCAAGCTTTAGTCCTCTCCTTGCTAGAGAGACAATAGAAGGAAGAACTGAATTCATGCCATCTATTTATCTCACTTTGCCTTGATTCCCAAAGCAATGGATGAGTTTTTAAGTAATAGTTGCTGAATTCTTCTCTGCTGTGTCTTGACATGCAGACTATTTAAGAGGAAAATCAAGCCAGGGAAGTATTTAGGGGGAAGAGTACTGATACCTGCAGTTTATTTTGAAATGCGTCAAAAATAATCTGGATTATTGGGTTGGTGGAGAAATGGATAGATAGATATGTGGGAGGGCAAGTATAGCAATTACTAATGAAAAACATTTAGGTAATAGGTATAAGCATGTTCATGTCAAATCATTTTAAATTTCAACTTTATTATTAATGTTTTTAATAAGAATAGATAGGAAACAAATTTCAGGATTTTTCACCCTTGCCCTTTCTAATCTAATAGTTAAAGATCCTATTTGAAAGGACATAGAAAGAAAACAGCTTGGAATAAATGGGAGACATAAATGAAAGGTTAAGAATTGTGTATATGGTTGTCTTTTTTTTTTAAGGAACCCTCAAATCTATTTTTCCAGTCAACTGTTGGTGCCAGAAACATTCCACTGTTGGAAACGAGGTCTTTGAGTTAAGGGGTTATTCTATAAAAACCTCCTGGGATTCTTAAGAGGAAAACTCATTTAGTTAGTAACACTCAGCTACAAATCTTAAGCAACCACTTCCAAATAATACAGACCTAAAATGATTGGGATAAGGTAGAACATAAGTACTGAATGTATTAGGGGAGGATATCTGCAGAGGCTTTGAAGATCATCTTCGTCTTCTTTACAAGGTTGCTGTGGGCCAACCCAAATCCTGCTGTGTTTGCTGCTCTTGAATTCTCTGAATTGTTTTTTTTCTAAAACACCAACAGAGGTGTCCTGTGGCACTTTTTAAGGGCTTAGAAACTACCCTTCTATAGTTCTTTCTATTTGAGACTGAGGACTCAAGCCCAAATCTACTCCTTGATATCATGGGCTTTTCATCTGGGGGTCAGCTTAAACTTTAAGGGAAATATTTCACTTTTGTATATTTATCTTTTTTCTATTATCAGAATACCCCTTTCCTTAGCCCAATTTCTTCAGAAAGCAGAGCCTGAGGCAACATTTCACATGCTATTAGGAGGATCAGGATGAAAGGATAAGAGAAATGAGATAGGAAAGGAGATAGAACTAATCCATGGAAGCGAATGAACCAGTTCTTGCAGCTGTTAGGTATCACAGGACCATCTTACTGAAGTCATGTAAACAATGTCTCAGGAATGTGCCTCTAGGAGAGAAAGGTGAAGGATTTTTTTCCTGCTCCCATATCTCCTATTAGTCAGTTTCACTTGACAGAGATAACCACACACTCAGGATGTACATGTGTGAAGGTGCAGTGGTGAGTTTCTGTGTCCCAGAGTGACAGGCGAACAGTATACAGCATGAGCATGAGACAAAATGCTACTGGGTTGTAACTTTGTGAAGCCGTTTGCTATAGTGACAGCTGGAAGAAGACACAAGTGAAGCAGAGATCTAGGCAGTGGATAAGGGCAATCTAATATAGTCCACCTTTGCACTAAGTAGCTACTTAGTGCCCTCTGTTATCTGACTGACTTAGTGTACTCTAGAACCTCTATTTTTCTGACAACAAGGTACCTTCAATTTTTCCCTGAAGAGGGTGGTTGAAGTCTAATCAGTCACAGAATCTCCCTCAGGTGGTGGCAGTTGAAGTTTCTAAAAGGGCCCAAGATAAAAGGGTTAGTGAAGTAAGATGCAGTCCCACAGTTGCAGTTGGTCCTAAGGTCATAGTTGACATTCATCACCCCCCCACCCCCATTTCCACCTCCAATTTTAGATTTCTATCGCCTCAGCCAGCGCTTTGTCACTGATCTGAATTGCTTGCCTAGAAGTATAATCAAGATCAATATCCCCAAGGGTTCTGAAGTCTTTATTGCTTTGTCCTTGGACTATGATTGCTGTTTTCCAGAGGTCACAGTAAGGTGTCTATTTTCTATGGATGAACCAAACTGCATCCTCATGAATCCTATGGATTTCAGATACACTCTTCCCTGCTCAATTGTGCAGAGCAATGACCACTTCTCATGGTATTCAGTAGAGTCTTCCTTTGTTTGCTGATCCACCAGCTTGAGAAATCCAAAGTGAGCTAGTGGTATTGAAGTTTCAAATTCAGTAGACACCTTACTGTGACCACTGGAAACCAGGGCTGCTAAACCTTTAAAATTTTGTTTGTGGTGATGGAAAACAAAAATACCATAAGCTCACTGGGAGTGATGATGACAGAGGCCATGTCTATTTTCCAGATCCATGTGTTCTGTTTGGTATACAATCCCATGTGCCAGCTGTTACTTCAACATGTATATCATGCTCAGAGGAGAGTGATTCAACTGGTCAGGGTATTTTTCCCAAGCTGATGACTTAGTTGAGCCTTTGACTGTCCATTCCACTGGTCTATTTTACTAGTTATTTCTGATTAAATAGTGGATACTGTAGTTATGTGCATTTTATCACATCTCTTTTGCTGTTGCTGTAAAATGGGTCTTTTGATCTTTGTAATCCTGTGAGTGCTACCACATCTGTCTGTCTATCTATCTATCTATCTGTCTATCTAGCTATCTCTACATAGATCTATCTATCTACATATGTATATATCAGGTATTTTGAAAAGTCTTTGATGGTTATGCTGGTGCAAATACTATGGAAGGAGAAAACTCCATATGCAGAGTAGATATCAATTCTAATAAAGATGAATTACTGCCCATCTAGGCTGGAGGGACAAATGTAACTGCCTTGCCATGAAGTGCTTGGCTGGTCTCATCAAAGAATAGTGTCATAGTAAGGAATCAATATTGGTTTCTGCTTCTGGCATCACCAGTTGTTAGAGCATCCTTGGTAAAGGAGAGCCCATCCTTTGGGGCCTGTGCATAGGCTGCATTTTTGCAACATTGGTCACCCTGTTTGTGGGATCATTGCATAAACATTTGGGTAGCAGAGCAGAGACAATGGCTTATATCTTCAGGACGAGTTATCTTTCCCCTTGTGTGCTGATTTCCTCCTCTGTGGTGGATGCTCTTTGGTGATCATTAATAGGAGACACAAAGTTCTGTACACTGTGTGCCCAGTCTCATAGGTCCATTTTGTTTCATTTGCATCTTTTGTTCATTTGCATCTCCCTCACACCTGCTTGCTCTGTATGATGAGGTCATCCTCCATGAATCCACATAAACTGCATATTAAGGATCGTATGTTGTACTGGGATGGGAGAAAAAGAATTTCTTCACCAACTCCCATTTCCCCCTGTCCAAAGGGTTAAGCCACACAATTGTTAACTCTCTTGCACTTTAAGGTTGTTGTTCACACCTGGACACCTAGTGGGGTCACATGCCTTTGTGTCCCCAGGGAAGTCCCACTGAAGGGCTTACAGTGAAGTTATAAGGCTGGATCAGGAGCACCTGTGCGAAGTCTCCAGGAGCTCAGGCACAGCTGGTGACTGCTGTGACAGCTGACATAAGTCAGGTGAGGCTGAAAATAACAGAAAGAGAAGGTAAGTGTTTGAGGTACCCCTCAAGGCACATTTCCAAAGTGTGACCCAACTGTCACCACCAAGCTATCATGATCAATGAAACAATTTTGTCTTCTATATAGAGTTTGGCTGAGTTGGAGGGTTCCATCTCCACCTCTTCTCCAAAGCCCTTCACTCTGTAGGTCTTCTACAGAGTCTGGGGGCATGTGTCTCAGTGTGTCTGAGACTTCTTCTGGTCCCATGCTCACTGTGACAATGCCATTGACTGCATCCTGTTCCCAGAACTGTCAGCCTCTGGCCCTGCATGCCAACAGTGCTGCCACTGCTGATGCTTGCACTGGGGCAGAGCCTTGCCAAGTGCTTTGGTCACCTGGCAAAAAGCCACGAAGAAACGAGATGGTGTTTTCCCTTGCGTTATGCTCCATTGTGGGGGAGACCTCATCCTGTGCTGGAGTTGTCTGGGCTCTGTTGTGTTACAGACTGGTGACACTGCCCCTATAGTTTTATTTATTCTTCTCTCTAGGGCTAGCAGGCAGCACCAAGATAGTTGGGCCAGAGTGTCTTCAAATAACAATCTGTCTGGAACCAAGAGTCATTATTCCTTTTGATCCTTAAGTCCTATTGCTAAGCCCAGTTTGCTGTGCCAGGACTTTTCTTCCCAAAGGGTAAATTGTCTCCCAGGGACTGTAGAGCATTTGCAATTTAGTATTGATACATCCTTCTCTGAATCCTCTCCTCCAGTTTGTCAAAGGACTCAGCTCGAATGTTTTGTCCAGCAGGCTCCTGAGGACGCCTGTAAACCAGGGTGACTGAGGGCCAGGGTGCTCCTTGCCTAGTTTCTGTCGTCAGTCAGACCCTGCTCTCAGTACCAGCTCAATTCTTAGGGCTCCCCAATTCTTAGTAAAGGGAAACAGAGAAAATATCTCTTACATGCACTATCATTTTAGTGATTTAAAGGCTTAAGCTGGAAGTCATTAAAAAACAAGGACTTCTATTAAATGTGTACAAAGCTATACCTGCACAGATGCCTTTTTCATTGTGCTCACCTTAATAATCACTCCCTCTTTCTTTTTGGTACCCCGCAAGTTAAAACTTTTAGGCTCTTGCAGTACACAGAGGTCAGGATCCTGTTAGGAGTCTCAGAAAAGCAGGGACATATGTACAGGAAAATGCACACTGGGCTCCCTCACGGCCAGGATTGGGGTCATCACGCACTGATACAACCTATCAGGACATGGAACCCAGAGGATGATCCCAGCACAAAGGAAGTACCCATTATGCCCTGTAAAGCTGTCAGGATCCTTGATCCTGTCCTTTCAGACTTTGGGTGGCATCATCCCCTTTACCTTTCCATTGTTCCTTGGACAAAGGAAGACATTTGATGTCAGTCATGGTTCAATTTAGTCAATACAAACCTGGCGACACAGTATTGAAGAAAAGCATTTTATGGATTATGCAGGTAAGCACAATCCGGACTATCTGCCTTCAGCTGAAATACTCATGTAAATGCTCGCTTTAAAATGTATTTGCAGCTCAGATCCTGGGACAGATTCCAAGACACTGCTAATGCTGTTTTATTGAGCCATCATTTTGTGGTGGCCGTTTAAATGCAGCGGTCTTGCCACCACCTTCCTTCGCACAACACTGGGCACAAAGCTGGTGTGAAACATGCTTATTAAATAACTAGATAAAAAAATTAAGTGTCAAAATCATTATCTGAATTAAATTCCATGAGCTGGGGACTGGTATATATAAATGACAGAACCATTTTCATTGTTAGAAACCTTTTTGAAAGAGAACTGATACATAACTTTTTTGAATATTTGTCTAGACAATGATAAACATGGGGTGATACAGCATCACAATTCTAATGTGCAAAATTAGGTAAGCAGTGTAGCTCCGTGTTATTTGCTACTTCATTTGTATATGTTCCTGTGCTTTAAGAAGCTGGAATATTAGAACCGGAGGAGATCTACCAGATATTAAAAAGTGAGGAGTGAGGAAATGCAGCCCAGATGTCCCACGAGGTATGTCCTCTCTCTTTCCTGCTTGGTAAATGAGGGCTTTTCCTTAGCTGGACTTTTGCTACCATGTCATACGAATGTCTCTATTTTTAATCTGAAGTCTACTGTGCTAGAAGTGAGCCAGTCCAGTCTCACACCTTGAGAAAGGCTGATAAAAGCAGTATTTAAACCACCAAATTTTACTCTCTTTCTTAATGACATCTCTGAAGAACTGGTGAAATATTGCTGTCTAAAATATTTCCAACTACCTCCTCATTTTATGAGCTATGAGAATTTTAAGAAAGGCGATATTATGGAAACAACTGGCTAGAGTGCCATGATTTTCTCTGCTCTTCCTCTTATCTCTTTGTGTCTCAGTCTCCATCTCTCTTTCCCACACACATACACACGCACACATGTACATGCCTGCACACACACGTTAACTATGATTATTTCCTATATTCAAAGGACTGAAAGGGAAAACAAGAAGTTATCTAGTCTGTTTCCTTTAGTCATGACCACACACATACATTCCAGATGCAAGAAAATCTGACTGTGTAGAAACGCCCTTAATTTCTAATAACTCTCACTAGGAGTTGAATTCCATATGAGTACACATCATACACTCTTTGGGTAGCCAAGAGAACCAGAGAAACCTCACTGTCTCTGGAGGCCCACAAAAGGCAGTGCAAATGGAGAATTGTACAAAGTTACCTACACCTCCATTTCCTGTGTGCACTATGTTGGCTCTTTGTCAGGGAGCTTTTCTGGGATACATGCCCCAATAGGCAACGCTTCTAAGTGGGCACACCTGGGTTGTGGCAGGGAGCTTGTATTTGGTATAAGATTTTCTGGATTAATCATACTACCTCCTTAACAAGAAATACTTCCTATGTTAACCCCTGATAGCAAAAGCCATTTCTATCATGTCTTGTTGACATAGTAAAGCTGTAGAAGGGCAGATGACACCTTTTCTAACACTGTTGAACCTTAGCTTTCTCCAGGATAAATCAATAGCCCAAGAGAAGTATATCTTATCTTTCCTCCTACTAGATATTGGCAACTACTGCTATGAAGTCTATTGAATAGACTTTTGAGTGTGCCTTATGTGTTGAGCTCTTAATATATAAACCTGATAATGAGAAACTTATGATCAGGTGAGAAGGATGATACCGATGGTGGCGGTGGTAACGATTAGCATAAGGCAAGTGCTTTGCTAACTTACTTCCTATGCGACCACTGCTGAGCATTATCGCCAATCTTTATGAGGAAACTAAGGCTTAAGAGGTTAAGTGATTTGCCTAAGGTCACACAGCTAACTAGTGACCAAGTCAAACAGCCTTTCTCCAAAGTCCATCATGCAACCACTGTGAAAAAGTAGTTAAGTAGAACGTGTTAAGGACTAGAAAGGAATGAGTACAATATACCTGGGGAGCACAGAGACGTCACCTAGCCTCGTTTGAGAAATTATAGAAAGTTTCCTGGAAGAGATGTTCTCTGAGTAGCCTCAGACCCCATGAAGCAGGGTCAGTAATACAGTCAGAAAAGTTGGCACCACCTTCACCTACTCTTCCCTCTTCTGCATCGTGGCCAGACATGACCTATGCAGACTGTTGTTGGTTCTAGTAACAGACTGACTCAGAGGGATTTATCCTTCTTATTCTTCGGCACCTCCTTTCCCCTCCTCCCACCCAATGCAATCCCTATACAGCCCAAAGTAAGAGGATTGGTGGCTGCCTCCCTTTCAACATTAAGTGAATCTGGGTGGCAGGCGAGGAAAATTAATGTGTTGAATCTGAATGTATGTCGGATGGAGTGACTCCATTGCAAACTCATTGTGCCATACTTGAACAATATAAGGATTCTTTCTCTCAGAGAGCCCACAGCTGCAATATTTCTGTGCTGCTTTGTAGACTCCTATCAGAGTTTTAATGAAGTGTAGTTGGTTTGAAGTAAAGTGTCAGTTCTCATGAAAAGAATTACGTTTTGGTCTTGTACTGTGTATTCAGCTCTAAAATAGGACCTTGGGCTCATTATTCAGAAAAAAAATCATTTATTTTCATCCCCCAAAATTAATTGTGGTGCTATATTTTCACCTGATTGGATGAGAAGCTCATTACTGAGAAGGTTTGCCCATAGGAAACAATTGATTACAATTATCTAGAAACTGGTTGTTGGGAAAGATTTTGAAAGGGTTTGACACTGCAAAGCTGAAACAATCTTTGGTTGGTAAAAAATTAAACCTCACACAATCCCAGTGACTCTGCAAGGCAAACTAGTATGGCCCTTAGGGTGTTTGCTACATTTATACAAGGTCTCTGCCTATAAGTTTTGTAGCAATATAATCACTGATTATGAACACAGAACTGTGGAAGAATACAAGATTCTTTTTGTTTTCTAATCCTCAATTAAGCCCATATGGTGGGCATGACTATCTCTTTCTCAATTTAAAAATTGCCAGTAGTTTTAATCTCAGGGGCCTGGCACAGAGTTGTTGCTCAATAAATATTTGTTGAATGAATAAACAAATTTGAACTCCTGTTCCCTGACCCTCCCAGCAGTAATTTTCAGCTAAGCTGTCTATTGCAAATTCCAAGAAGCAATCTAATTTTCCCAACTATGGCTTAAAAGGGAAAAGGAAGAAAAGGGAGGAAAGAGGGAAGGAAGGAAGGAAGGAAAGAAGGAAGGAAGGGGAGGGGAGTTGAGGGAAGGGGAGGTGAGGGGAGGGGAGGGAAGGGAAGAGAAGATAGCGTAGCTATTGGAGATGAGAGAAAGAGGAATGAAAACGGGCATAGGAAAGCAGGAGGGCTGGGGGAGAACATAGGTGGAAAGAAAGGTAGCTGGATAGCCAAACTGGAGAGAAGAGAACGGAGACCTGGCAGAGCCCTCATCTAGTAAAGCAGTTAATGCCCTAACAGCAGCTTTAAATAGCTCTGGGTTAATTGCAAACAAGTGACATGACCTGGCAGTCTCAACAAATGGGAGGCAGAAATAGCCTCCCGAGAAGAATCTGAGTCTCTTGTGATTTAACAGACTGAAGGAAAAAGGAGAGGGAGAGAGGCAGGAATCAGAGAATTGAAAGGAGGGGAAGAGAGAAGAAAAAAAAAGAAAAGCCCAGAAAGAAAAGCCCCTTCCAGTTATAAAATCTGTAGATCTGTCAGTAAATTCACTTTCACAGTGACGAGAAGGGCTCTCATTTACAAAATGGACTTTTCTAGGGAGAGACCCTAAAACTGTCAAGCCCACAGATTAGAGTGCCTGTGATGGGCAGATGAAGGCTGCTTATGCCAGAGGGCAGACTTAATTCAGATAATATCAACTTTTTTTCATGTGGGAAGTCTGGCCTTGCTTCATTGCTTTCTCTGCTGGCCAAGACCAAGATTATGGTTTTACTTGCCCTGCTCCATAACTTACAAAGCTCATTATCAACAAGTTCTTCATTATGTCTGACCAGTATCTTTCTTGCTTTCTATTTTTCCTCTCTCCCCAGACTAAACAGAGGAAACTAATTGCTGCCTATCTTCTGTAAAGCATGTCCCTTTATACTCTTTACTCTTAGGTCAGTCATTACCCATCTCCCCCCAAGGAAGACTTTTGAAATATAACTAAATAGATAATGAACCTGGGTTCTGCCCAGGACACAACATCATGGACCTGCCACAGGGAAAAGAATCATAATCAAAACATTTCAGGTAGGGAATGAACTGCATAAGTCTTTAACACAACATAGATTATCACCTGAATATTAACCACGTCATCTTCCAAACATTTTAATAAGTCTCATATGGGGCAGAAATGATCATCCCCACATGAGGGAAGAGACTAGACAGTGTCTTTCTCTAGCAAGTGATCAGCGCAGCCAGGAAAGACCTCCCATATCTGGATTTAAACTTCTTGCCTTGCCTCCAGCCCAAAGTGTCCTCAAGAAAGAAGAATGATCTTTCAAGAGAAGCAGGTCTTCAAGTCAAAAGTACAAGAAGAATCTCAAGGAAAATCTAAGAGTTATTCCTGGTCTCCCTGTCATTCTAATACTTCCCTACATGGACCTTCTGGTTCATCCTCCCACCGTACCAGGCATGTCACCCTGAAATTCTTTTTCTCCAGAAAAAGAGCCTTGCAGGAAATGCTCTGGCCATGGAATTAGTTTATGGCGACAAAAATTTCCATTACACATCGGTTGCTCTTTAAGTTAAAGTGAAGAGAAAGGTCATCATCATTCTTGCTGCTTAGATTGGAGCATGACTCAGAAGAACAAACAGGGAAGAAATAGCATTAATCCCCACATTATTTTTTAATTACTCCACATGGTACTGCAGGCCCCTCACAGGATCCATGACTAAAGTCAGTCTATCTGTCCTTAAGTAACTATTTACCTTTGTACAGACTCCCTAATCTATCAGGACATGCAGATGGCTACAGAAAAGGCACTGCATTCCTGTCCTTCATTCTGGACAGAGATCTACCAGGCAAGACTAACTTCCTCTGGGGTCAGGGAAGCAGATGGCCCACCCGCTGCCAGGATAGAAGGTGTGGAGCTGAGTGTGTGGGCAGAACTTCTCATGGTAAGAGAGGGATGTGGGGACTGAGCAGAGATGCAAAGGTCCTATCCCCACTCAACACTCCCTCCCAGCTCAACAGCATCTGTCAAATTCCATTATTAGAAATTCTTGCCCTTGTCTCCTGGGAGGAGACAACAAACCACACACTGACTCATTAACAAGCCAGTGGGAATTTGTTAATCAGATTACCCCCTCTGGTAGGGGAACCAGAGGTAGCAGGAGCTCCAGAGTGTGCAAGCCGACTCTTCCATCAGCAACATTGCCCAGGCCCCGCCTAAGAGGAGGCAGACTGCTAGCTGTGTCAGAGGACGCAGGCATCCAGGCTTCTCTCTCTGGTGTAGTGCATGGTTTTTTAAGACCCCCCTGAATATCTTCTACTCAGTCACCTGCTGGGATGGCACAATTTTTACGCGCATGCACATTCACACACACTTGTGCGCACACACACACACACTCAGAACAGTGCTGCTCTCAGAATGGCCCTCTCATAATCTTGATGTGCAGCCCTAGCTTTTCAGCACAGGATTTTACTGGGTATTATGGCAAATTCAATCAATAGAATCTCAGCTTTTGGTACCTTGGCAATTCTGAGGGTAAAGTTTCAATTTTAAGAACATTGAAAAAAAAAAAGAAAAAGGAAAGTTAACACTTATATTTTGATACTTGTCCAGTTACATTCTGGGTGCGTGTTGGTAGGCTCCTGTTAGAATGGGATGTTTTAGAAGGGTCCGACTCATTCTGTGCTGAACAGCCTTCAGGGGTCAATAGCTTCCTTTCTGCTCTCAATTTCTGATAATGCAGTGTGCCACTGGCAACTTCTAAAATATAGAATATGAATTCTTTCTTGGATATAAGACAGGAATTTCAGATGTGATTTTTTTTTTAATTTTATTTATTTTTTCATTTTTTTATTACAGCAACTTATTCTATACACTAAAATAAATTCACGTGTATTGGTTCCCCACTCCTCAGATATATGTCAACACACCCTGCCCGCCAATAAATAACCAAATGTTCTTCACCATTGTCCAGTGGACTCCGCCTCAACTTGCCCCCTCACCCCCGTCCCATTCCTTATTGATAACCTCAGTTCTATTGCAAGAGCCCATGAGTTGGTTGTTTCATCTGCTCCTTTGTTTTGTCTATTCACATTCCACCCTTGGGTGAGGTCATTTGGCATCTGTTTTTCTTCTTTTGACTCATTTCAATTAGCATAATCCTCTCTAGATCCATCCCCGTTGATTCAAATGAAAGGATTTCATCTCTTCTAAGGGTTGTGTAGTATTCCATTGTATATATGTACCACAAGAAGTGATTTTAAGTTTGATTGTCTAGTCTCCATTTCCCCTGGATTTTGGCAAGGCGTCCATGGCAGCATTTTCGTCTGCTCTCCTCTACTCTGACTGGTACACATTTCAAACTGAAGTAATCCCATCCTGAGTCATGAGATCTCTTAATTCATTGAAAATCTCTAACTTCAAAGACAGACATTTGTCCTTAGTGTGGGTAGGTATTGTGATTTCCTCGGGATATTCCCCATGTGAATACGTATCCGTGGTCTCTTGGTGGAAAGCCTCCTAGATTTTGCTAGATAGCTCAAGTGACATTTCCAACTAGAGAGAAGAGTAATGGAGTAAGAAACACAGTCATGATTCTTTTCTTCTGTAATCAAGTTTTTCAAGAAATTGGCCAATTATTCTGGCCATGGTATGTCTCAAACAGTTGTATTTACATTGCTCATTTGGGGAAAACTCTCATCATCTCACTTGCCAAGGGACATTGGGTAATTATCTGGGCTAGGAGGGCAAAATCTTATTTGTGTCCAAATCATCTAGGTTAATTTAGAAACAGGCCTAGAATTTTACCTGTATACTTGTCTCCATATTCTGTTTCACTATCTTTTTAGATATAACAGGTCTCACAAAGAATTGCCTATTCCCAAATGGTCATGCTATGAAGTGAAAAAGGCATTAAATCTTTGGTTCTTTTTTCCCCCTCAGTTTCCATACTATTTTAGAAAAGATAGAAGTTACATGTATTCTAAAAAAATTTTTAAAAAGCCCATTATTTCCATTCCAGAGTGAAAAAGGAAGAAGTTAATGACCAAACATTTTGATCATCTCTGTCTCAGAACATTCCTTATAGGTTTATCTAGACAGGACAGAGGCTGTGTTGATTCTGTCTGTGAAAGATTGAGACAAGTGGGTTTAAATAATGCATAGCTTTTCAGTCTATCAAGGAGGTAGCTCTGAGGTTGTTTATCATACTTAAATGACTGAGGTTTGGCAGGAAGTGACATTCAAATGACACCGACATGAGGGTACAGGATGAAAAGGAAAGGCAGGGTAGTGGTGGCAACGCAGAAACGATGACATGTTAACCGCTGCACCCCTCTCCCGGTGTTTGCAATATAGTGTTTTTGGTGTCATCATTACTTATTTCATTATGCTATGTTTCTTAAACTACAACTCACATGCCTCCTTCCTGAGGAATATGTAGCCATGTGGTAAATACTCATAGCCAATGCCTAAACAAAGAATCTGCATTCCCCCACCAAAACATTCGGGGGTTGAGACATGTAAAGCAATTTAAATAGTAAATATTTTTTATTAAAAACAATATATTATGGAGTAGAGTTTAATATTCTAATATATATTTAACATGCAAAGTGAGAGTGCAAGCAGATTTTCCAACCTCCCTGTCTGCCAGGCTTGCTGAGTGCCAGGCTTTCAGACATGCATTTCCTTACTCCTATAGGGAGGGTACCTGGGCAGAAACATCTGGGAAGCATATCCTACTGATCCTAATATGGACACCTACCCCGTCAGTGTTCCCAGACTGGCCAGTGACTGGGATTCTGTTGGAGAGGGCTGACCCAGGCACACTTCTGAACAGGCTGGGTGCATGATGCCCAGGCCCAAAGGATTCCATGTCTCTGCTCTGAATAAATCCCCACTGTCTGCCCAGTGCTATTGCTCTTCACTTGATGTAGTTATGAGGCCATTAGTAGAAAACAAGAATCTGCTCTTTCCCCATCTGCATATTGGACAAGTCCTGCACTATTTCGCTTGTGAGGCCTGATAAGAAGCCAGTACAATCTGCCCATTGACTGCTGGCCTTCTTTCCAGTCCCAAGTACCAGAGGCTCCTGGCTTCCATTCTTATTTTGCATGTCTCTAGCTGTCCCCAATT
The DNA here is from genome assembly GCA_004363575.1 of Solenodon paradoxus. Lineage (NCBI taxonomy): Eukaryota > Metazoa > Chordata > Mammalia > Eulipotyphla > Solenodontidae > Solenodon > Solenodon paradoxus. Next base: position 166,241 of record RJWH01002332.1, read on the forward strand.
GACTGCTCTTCACTAGCACCTGCGTGGCACTTGTAAGAGAAGAGAAAGGGCTCCCTTTGAGCTAATTCAAACTCCTGGCCCTCACACTTGTTCCACTCTTGTGTGTCTCGGAGAGCTCTAATTTGAGGCCTAAACATGTTTAAAGAATGCTGTTTTCATGCATTCACAATGCTCTGTTTATTTTGACCCCTACCCCTAGGAACATGCTGGGCACTTCCCTTGTACTTTTTTTCCAAAGAAGAAGGCTATGTGATGATGACAGGGCTCTTTCTCTTACTCCTCTAAAGTCAGTTATGTCTGTGTCCAGGCTTTCAGGAAGGTTTCATAATTTCTGGATTTAGCATCTGAAATCTCTATGGATCTGCTTCTCCCTTTTTAATTTCAAAGTACAGAAACTTACTTTAAAGTACAGAACATGAATAGTCCATTGCCATATTCCCATGAAGGTTTACTAGCACATTTGAAAATTATGATGATGACAGAATATTGGATGCCATGATGAATTAGGAAGTACAGAGGCCAATTTATAATGAAGTGAGGTTTAAAATGAATTACTATCATAACTATAGCTACCAGGATTCTTTTTATGAAGATATTCTACCACTAAATTCCAGGAGGGGAGGGTCTATATCTCTTTTACTTCTCTTTGAATAGCCAGTGTCTAGCTCAGTGCTGGGCACATAATAGGTGACCAGCATAATAAATATTTTTGAAAAATAATACATGCTTAAAAACACACTGGTAGCCCATTGAGATAGACTAAACACAGCATCAGGAAGGACAAGGCAGAGCAAAAGAAAAGCTGAACTTTTATGAATAAGAAAATGGGAGGGAGGGAAGAGTAAAAGACCAAACAACATTTCAGGAGGCAGGAACAGAGACGTGTAAGCTCAGGGGTATATTCAACTTTGCTTCTAAGTTGTTTACATTTCAGGGTTATACAATCCCTCTAGCTCCCCATGTTTATATAAAGTCTGCTGTATGCATATAGGTCTCAAGTGAGGGTTTTTTGTTATTACTTAAAGGCAAGCAGTGAAAGGTGCTGAGTTTCATGTGTGGGAAAGTTCCAAATGAGCCAAGACTGCACCCATGGATGGTCAGATGATCATGAACTATTCTGCTGGAAAGAGAAATCAAGAGCAGGAGGTGCCACCTCCTTCCTCTCCCACCCAAGTTTGGATAGTGTGGCGTGTACCCTGCACAGGAAGGATGGGTTCTATTTTGACCTCCAATGACATCTATCATGATAAGAAACAATCATCAGGCTACCTACTTCACTGGTGTCTGATATTACCCAAGTCTTGGTTTTATCTTTCAACCACTCCTACCTCTCTCTCAATCTTTATAATTTCTAGAATAATTTTCACTAGCTTGAAAAATGAGAGGAATGTTCTGCTGAGAAGAGAAAAAGAAGCAACAGAATGAGAAATATCTATAATTATTCCCATATCGCAGAGACATTTAGATCAGAGATTATTACCTATGCAATCTATTCTTGCTCTCTTTAAGACCCAGCTAAGTACAGGTAGAATGACTTTTGAAAAATACTTATCTTCAATTCAAAGGAAAAACTAATTGGCAATAATAAAGAAATTATGATAAAATCTGAAACACCAAATGAGATTTGTTGAAGAAAAAAAAATCCTTCATGTCTCTGAAGAAATGTACTTTTCCCAAATCTAACCATCACAACCACCATGATGGATTATTGAAATTAAAACAATAACTCTTTCTTTACTACCGACTGTGATAACAGGTGTCCTTTGTCACAGCTCTTTATTTAAACTTTAAAAAATGAACTTGATTAAACTCGAACTTGTAGGAAACTTGAAAACCAAGAGATAATTTAAAGTCAATGTTCTTTGAAACTGTTTCAGGCTTTTCTCCAAATCCTCTAAATATTTTTTCTATAATAATATCCCGGGAAATAAATGAGGAGGGAAACACTTGGCATTTGAGGATTTCACACTGGCATACTTACAATCTGCAACTACTGCTATTTATAAGTGACCGGGGATCTATAATACACAGAAGTTGGCATTTAGACCTCCTCTTAACATGGCTTTGTTGTTCTCCACTGCTCTGGTACTCAATAGCTTTCCAGAACTGATAAAGTCGCTATGAAAAATTACCAGTGAATTTATTGGAAATTGAAAAAGTGGTTCACTCATGATGTGAAGGATGGGATGAGAAACAGATTTTTTTTTTTTCCCAAAATGTGAGTCTATCAATATTTAGATTCCCCCAAGTAAGGAGAAGCAAAATTTTCAAGTAGTAAGAAAAGTTGTCTTCTGGTGCCAAGTGAAAGAAATTAAAATTCAAGAAGAATAACTTTCATGGCTAGTTCTTAGTTCACATTTTCATATAAAGGAAGTGACATTATACTCAGATTCTATTTCCCACTTACCCACTAGCCAGCTATGGAAGCTTGAGATTTGGTTACTTCACTTCTCTGTTTACTATCACCATTATGACTATCATCATGACCAGCATTTTTATTGAGCTCTTTACTACGAGTCAGGCACTGTGCTAACCTCTTACCTGGATTATGTCATTTAATACTCACAACCACCTGATAGAATGGGCACTATCACCCATAGAGGCAAATAACACTTGATCACAACAGCCTATAGCTGTTGAATGCTTTATCATGGGAGAAAGTATAACAAGTGCTTTACAAATATCATCTCATGTAATTCTTACAATAATGAGCTGGACACTGTTAAACCTCTAGTTAACAGATAGGAAGATGAGGCTTAGAGAGGTTCGTTAATTTGTCCAAGATGACACAACTAGTCAGATATGAAGGAAGATTTTGAATTAAAAATTCTCGAATGCTGGAACTTAAGATATTTAACCATTACACTTACTAGGTATATAAGTAAATGAATTGTACTGATAATATAGATATCGGCAAACAGATACTGAGCTCCTTATATTTACATAAGCACCAAGTATTGGCAATACACTGTCATTTAGTCATTAAGCTAGCTAGATGGAATTTCCCAGTGGCAGAACCGACTGGTCATTTCCTCTACCTTACTCACCTCATGTGATTTCCTATATGTGGCCAAGAGCCAACACGAAAGCGGCAGCTGGACAAGGTTCAGCTGGTATAAATATTGACTGTGAAGCCAGGGTTCGTCTCTGTGTGGTTGTAGGTGGCCCATAAGCCCTGGCTGCAATAGCAGTTCACTTCATCCACAGAAACAAATTGTCCTCATCAAAGTCTAAGTGTTATCTTGAGCAGTTTAATTTTTTGTACCTGGACAAACAGATGGTAAGACTTTGTGTTTCCTGCAACTGAACACAGGCTCTTTTTGCCATTTCTAGCTTGCAAGAAGAAAAAAGTCAAAAATGAAAATTCACTGGAATAAGTAGAATGTGAATTTCTATGTAGATTCTCAAAAATCTATGCAATTTATGCACAACTCTCCTCTCTCTCTCCCCCTCCCTCTCTCCCCCTCCCTCCCTCCCATGTTTTACCCCAGAATGTCAGAGACTAAAGTGATCAGTGACTGCTTATCATGAGAGTAGGAGATTTGGTAATACTACATTTTCATGCATTTTCTTTAAGGTCAGTGTTTAGACTTTTCATAGAAGACATGGAAATAAATACAAATCCCTTTGATTGTAAATCTGAGAGCAACTGTATCCAAATTATAGTTATTAATGTTATTTCTGTCTCTAGAGGAATGATGCATTACATTCAAGTCCATTACTTAGCAGAGTTATTATGTATTTAGGAACTTAATTTGGGAACAGTTTCAATTTTCTTTGGAAGAGAAAAGGCAGATTCACATTTTGACTGAAGTATTACTATTTTGGGATCTAGTCAGATACCATCTTCTTGAGAGAGGGACTGACCAAGTGTCTTCCAGGGGTGGTGCAGATAAAAAGAGGAAGCATTTGCAGGGGGATTTGTTCTCAGTTTCATAATGATACTTTATCTAACATGCACTAAAAATAACATTTGAATGAAAGAACTGGGTCAACTGGTGACATTTTTGGTGGTAGCAGTACATTGGGGGAAAATCCTTATGTTTTTAATGCAGAATTATACAAGTTTAGTGTTGGGTTTGCAAATGGCATTTCCAAAGAAAGGGAAATTTCTTATTAGGGTCTCTTTAGGGACAGTATTTCTGGGGGAAATGGGGGGCATTCCCTCATGGAGGCAGGAGCCAGAGTAGATACATGAAAATTCAAAGGCATATTTCAATCCCGCAATTCTTTCTCTTTTCCCATGTGATATTCTGGCCCTTAGAAATGAATCGCTCAATCACTTCACCTCTCCTAATACATTTGTTTCATTTTCCGAGTATGGAAAATACAAGCTGCAGTTTATTTTAGTATCAGATGGTTGGAAAGTAAGCAGAAGACATTTGTATCCTAATTCCTGATTCTAGGATTTTCAGAGAATCTGGTACATAGCAAAGTTTGATGAAGGTCATTGAATGAGTAATAATAATCTGAAACCTATTACAGCCTCTCTATTGTTTTCTACTGTTTCCACCCTCACTCACACAGCATGGGCACAGGAGTCTCCTGGATTGACACATTGAGTAACTGCCTTCCTTTTCATGTCGTGCACTCTTGGCCTGGAATGATCCTTCGGGCATTTTAGGGGCTGGATCCCTGATCATCAAAGGTTTTCTACCATATATCATCTTATCAGCGAGGACTTCTGCCATTTCCTCCATGTTTTACCCCATTCCCCACATTCTTTCATTTATCAGCATATGATGCAGTATATATTCGCTCTTCAGTGTCTTTAGAATGTGAGTCCTAGTGTGTCCTGGTGGCTTAGCAGACTAGTACACCCTGGGTGCATTCTGCATACATCCTCAAGTCTTGGGTTTCAGACCTGGAACTAGGGGGAACCACCAAGATGAACAACTAAATAAAATAAAGTGCTTCTTCCTCCACTCTGCCTGTCTGCTTACTCACCCTCATTCTTGCCTGTACCTTTCCTTAAAAGAAAAAAAGAAAAAAAGAAAAGAATGTGAGTCCTGTGGGAATCATAACTTTATATCTTGTTCATTACTGTATCCCCAGAGCTTAAAAATAAATATTGAGAGATGTACCCCTGTGACTCAGGGGGTTCAGCTGCTGACATGTGAGCCATGTAAAGTCCAAGGACTAGGATTCTCAACCCAAACCTAGGGTAAAACATGCGAGAGAGAGACTCCTTCCTTCTTTCTTTCCTTCCTCCCTTCCTTACAATACTTTTCCTCCTTTCCTTTCCTTCCTTTATCTCTAAATAAATATAGATAGATAGATAGATAAATAAACATTGAGTGAATGAGCAAATGGATGAACATGTGTCTTAATTATTGCTCCTCTGATGGATAGGAATAGACACTTAAGCCCTTTCCAGTAAAGGGTTATTTACCTTAATAAGAAGGAATTTTACAGAGATCCAAGAATAGGAATGTCGGTCTGTTTTTTTTTGGCAGGGACTAGCACCCTGGAGGCAAGAACTAGAGGGAGCCACTAGTGTTTGAATCACATCCCATGGGATGCATGTGGAATGTACCCAGGGTTATGCTACCAGGGTGCACCAGGCTCACATTCTAAAGACACTAAAGAGGTAAACAAGTGAATATATATTGCATCAGATGTTGATAAGTACAATGAAAGAATGTGGGGAATGAAGTAAAACATGAAGGAAATGACAAAGTCCTTGTTGATAAGATGATATGTGAGTGGACTGCCTTTGGCGATGAGGGACCCATTGATGTGACTTCCATCGCATCATCTCTCCTCAATTCCTGATTTCCTCTTAACCTCAGCTTGTACTATGCTATGTAATACCTCCTGCTCTGAGCCTATTCCTTCACCTCCCTCAGCACTCCCAGTCTCAATTTATCCACAAAGGAGTCCAAATATTTCAGATCTTTTCAAGGCAGGCTAATAGTTCCTAAGTCTCTAGTTTCCAGACTAGTGAGTCAGTGCCCTCCTGAGTCCACTCACTTACAATGTAACATGACATAGGCATCATGTGATCAGCTACCCATTCAGTACAAGTCACTCAAGAGGCAACTTCTAGATGATGAGGCGATTGACCTCCCAAATACTGTCCTCCTCCTTTTTCAAGAATGCCCTTTTATTTCCTATATACTTTTAAAGGATATAGGAGGGTCACTGCATCTTTTTATTTGTTTGATTGACAAGTTGATCGGTTAATTTTATCCCAAAATGTCTTAAAATTTTGATATGTTAAAGATTTACAGTTAATACGAAACTAAAAGTCACACAAGCACTCTTTTTGTCTTAGGCATCATTCAGAAAGGATCTGACAAATGTAGCTGCTGTGGCAGGTGCATCATTCCGGGGTGGAGAAGCTCTCACAGATACAATGGACAAGAAATACTATGTCCAGGGGCTTGCTTCTCTTACCATTTAGGCAGATTGTTGGAGCTTGGGAGAGGGAATATAATGAGATGACTAAATTTAAAGCAAAGAGATTGACAGGAAGCCATTGTTTTGTTTGGCTCCCAGTCTAGAAGCTCTGGCTCTTCATAGGTGTGAAATTAATCCTGTTTATGTCCTCTTTACATCTCCTCTCAAGCCAAGGATTTGTTTCCCTTTCTAGTTTCAAGATTTTAGTATTGAGAGCCCTAAACTCAGTACACTGAGGCTGAGCATGGCTCCTGAGGATGTTCCTAGGAGACTGTCACCTTCAGCATTCTCTTATAAGCAGACAGTCATGAAGATGGGGAAATGACCCTCCCAGCAGCCCATGAATATAGCCAGTATCACCACTGCTCTGTGGCCCTCAGTAAGTAAAACCTCTGTGGGCCTATTTTCTTCATCTCTAATTTAAGAGTGATGAGGATGAACATCTGATAGACATAATGTGTGTAGAAAATTCCTAAGTCTAAGCTCATCAGGTAAGACACTCTCTTTTGTACCAGGGACCAACAACTGTAGCCCATGGGTCAAATCCAGCATGCTGCCTGTTTGGCAATGACACATGAGCTAAGAATTGGGTTTATATTTATAAAAGGTTGGGAAAAAATTCAAAGTAGAATAATATTTCAAGACATGAAAATGATATGAAATTCAGATGTCCATGTCTATTAAGTAAAGTTCTATTGGAACCCAGCCATGCTCAGTCATTTATGTGTGTCTATGGCAGCGTTCCCACTGCACTGCAGAACAGTTGTGACAGACACTACATGGTTCACAAAGACTAAACTACTCTTCAGTTCTTTACAAAAAGCTTGTACATTCCTGTTTTAGAGTAAAGAGGTAAAAGCAACCAGCTGAGTCAGAAACAACTAACTTCAAATCATTACCCTTCTCTCCTCTATTGTCTTCAACCTCTTCTCCTATCACTGCTCCAGCTATAGGACTCCTTTGCTGTCCTCAAATGTACCAGAGGACTCCTGACTAATGACCTTCATGCAGTCTGTCCCTTTCACTTGATGCTCTTTTTCCAGATAGCCCCATGGCTAACTCTCTCATCTCTTTCCTTTCCTCAAATTCTACTTCTGAATGAAATCTTTCCTGGCTACCCTGGTAAATCAATAGAGCTTAAAAACAGAACTCCAATCCCCCTTACCTTTATCATGAATGTATTTATTTTGTATATTATTATTGGTTTTATTTCCACTAGAATATAAGCCCCACGAGGGCAGGAATTTTGTCCTATTTGTCCAGTAACTTAATCTAAGCACCAAGAACAGTGCTTGTCCCCATAGTAGTTGCTTAATAAAATTTATTGATCGAACTAATTAATAATCTAATGTTTTATAACCCAATAGTCTTTCCCCCAGTCTCAGAATCTACATCTCATTGAATCTGCCAGGGATCTGATCACCTGCTTGAATCCTCTGTGTCAGTATCTTAGAGTTTATAAAGGAAACTGGCAGAAACTGCATTCTCCTTGGGACAACAGAGAAGGGGATCAAACCACATCCCAACTTATGTTGTACCCTCTGGGCCTGGAATGACCTCACTGGGGGTGGAGAATCCAGCATCAGACTATTCAAATTCTTTTGCTTTTATTCTTTTCCTTTGTTTTTGCCAAGATCTTTGTGACAAGATCTGCATAACTGGAGCAAAGGGTTGGGGGGAAATTATGAACCTCAACAACACTGATTTTCCAGTTTGCATAAAGGCTTGGACAGGAAAAAGAGCTTGAAATATTGGCAAGAATTAGGGGGTAGAGTCTGTGTCTTCAGTTATCTCAATTACCTCAGATAATGGAAAGATTATATCATCGTCTCTTCTGAAGGATGAAAGGAGAATACAAAAAGGCTACAACTTCCTCAGGTTCTCTACCCTGCCTGGGCACATCCTGTATATCAAATCCAAGGAGTCTGTTATTCACAGAGACCCAGTTCCCAGTTGCTACAAAGTGAGGAATCCCGTCAGTGTTCCAGAAATGTCCCCAAGGTTCCATCCTTCTGACCAAAGTTTCAGGAGAGATGACTATGGTCAAGAGGCCTTGTAAAGTTTAAGTACATGTGAATTATAGATAATGATGAATAACCACATTATGAATGTCGCAAGCCTTGTTTCACAGAGATTAAATTTATAAGTAAAGATACTGGCAGCATAGCTTCTCTCTACCTTTTTAAGGCCACAGGATACTTAGCAATAAACAAGGAAAGGAAATGGCCTGAAGAATTTATTGAGGAAATTCTTTGACCAGCCACAACCAGGGCACTTCTGGTGTTGACTCCTGGTGTTGACTCCTGGTGTTGACTCCGGGTGTGATAATGCATGGATTTTCCCCCTTTTACCTTCCCCAAGTGTTCTTTGTTACACTTTTCAAGTTGATATCTAAAGCAAAGGGATAGGGAGGAATATTTTTAAGGGAAGCAAAGTATAGACTACATTTCTGGACTTGTCTTTATAACCTGGAAGTCTGAGGCAGTTTCAACTCATAAATAGCTATTCGTGGATGTAGAACAGGTATCTACAATTTTTACCCCAACTGGCAATTTCGTAGGGGTGCTTAAAAAATAAATAAATAAAAAGAGAAGTCAACTTCTTGCTCCTTTCTGTTCTTGCCCTGTCAGAACATAATGAATAAAATGTGAAATCTGTGTGTTTTACAATGACCACTGTGGCAGAGTCCCTCACTCTGGGCCAGTGCACCTATTTGCAAAACTGATTTAAGATAAAAAGCAATATGTCGTGAACATTGTACCCCTCTAATGCTTTTTGAGTAAAGTTTGAGCAAACTCAAAATTCTTCACAAATTCAAGAGGAAAAGGCATTAGGCCTCTAAATGGCCTGGATCAGGTTTCCATAGTAGCTCAGTTAGACAACAGACCTTTCTGCAAGAGTTATGCAGATCTTGTCAATAATGCCGGTGCAAAAACAAGAACGCCAACAATGGAGGCTTGTTCATTTAAGCTGAGTCATGAAACTCATGCACTAAATCCATCCTTGGAGAAAGACCTGATTGGTAAAGCAATAGCCAGTAAACTTGGAAAGAATTTTCAAACGGAAACGTTACCCTCAGCATCCTGAAAGGCATTCAAAGGAATGAGAGATTGAAGAAAAATAATTTGACATTGCACTTCTCAACCTCATAAAACATTTTTAAAACTAACTCATTATCATAATTTATAGCAGGAACTAGTCTCCTAAGCCTCAATGGACAGTCTGTCTGACATCATACTCCCATTTGTATGATTCATTTTTTTTTTTTAAAGGCAATCTTGCCAGACCATTAAAAAGTAAAACAATTAATTACTTTTATGACAGTTGATTGCCTTCTGTCCCCTAGTTGTTTTGTTGCTGTTTTTCCCTTCACGGGAAACATTATCACTCTTGCAGCGCTGCCTGGTATTTCTGCCAGTGCGTGTCAGAATGCTGCTGCACATTAACACGGACCATCCAAAACATGCAAAATGGACTTTTTATTTCATTCATTGCAAATTTAACACTGTGCCTGTCTCATTTTGCTTATAGTTTGGCTTTCTGTTCCAGGACCCCTTCGCAGTAAAGTGATCATTCAGTCTGACCTGTGCTACCACGATGCCACCTGCCACCACCGATCCCAACAAAAAGGAGAGCATTAGTTGAGGACAGAGCTGTTTTCACTGGTGCTGTCTCAAAGGAGAGCGTGGCGAAGCTGTGATGAGGCAGAGCAAAGGATTAGGAAATTATTCCTTTTGAGACTCTTATCTCCATCTAGTTCTGAGGGAAAGTCAGATGCCATCTAAGTCAAAGAGAGGTGGGCTATTATTTCTCCACCCCTTCCTCACGTCCCGATTTTCTTCATAATTATGGAAAAAGTTGAAAACCACTTCTCCCTTTAGATTCTTGATTGCTTACTGTAATTATTTTGGCAACAATTTATGGGTCGATTTGAAATCTCTGATGTTTTACTACAGTGGAGATATCAAATCCTCTTATGAACATGATGATAGGTGTTAACATAATTAATTCCACTAATGATACTCTGATATGAAATGGAGACCAAGATCTTCAATATTTATTCTCTTTACAGACAGGGAGAGTGAGGCAAGGTGCTGGGGGATGGACACAGGAAAGTAGCTAAGCTGGAATTGAGACCTAGTGTTTTGATTCTCACTTAGTGCTAGTGATACCCTAAATGATCCCACATTTTAGAGGCACAAAATAAACACATGTGGATCAACCTGGATAGAGTGAAAATAAAAATAATTGCACAGAGTTTTAATAGCATATCTGTAACTTTTGAATATAGCTCGTTGCCTAGAGCATATAAAACCAAAAGAGAGTACGACATGGGAGAATGAAGCATTGAGATCTCACAACAAGCTGGATGGTTCATCTTATGAAACAGGCAAAAGTAGAGGAGAAATCATTAGTGACTGATGGTCACAGGGTAAAGTTTAAGTTAGTGGTTCATTTTTAAAGATTCTGTAGTATGAACAACAAAGGGGAATTTTGAGGCATGTAAAGGTCACTCCAGTTCATTCAAATAAAGTTTTTCTTTTGTGATAACCATAAGTTTCAACTAGTCCATGAAGCCTTCTTTGAGTGTTTATACTCAGAGGATTTTTATCTTGGCTGAACTCCTATAATACTTTTTGCTTAAACCACATTTCTAGTGACAAAATGTCATTATAAGAGGGGAAAAGCAGAACCACTAAAACGATCTCAAGTAAAAAGGCAGTTACTAAAAGTACACAGTGGACTATTACAGAAATTAAATATTAGAGGCACAAAGAGAACTGAGTTGGAAAATTGTCAAGTAGGAATCTATTTTTCTCTCAGCCTCTGGGATATTTTTATTTTTCTCTCCTGCATCTATTCCTGTATCTCTGAAGACAGCTAACCCACGGTTTTTGTTCTTCCAGATTCATCACTTGGCCATGACTTTGACTTGCCCTACGCCATTGCCAACTCTGCATGACCTTATGTGCCAAACATCCACTGCTATCTGACTATGATCGTGGAGTCTCTTAATTCATATTCTTAGAGGAAAGCTAACTGACTAAGCTCCATCTTTGAATTCATATCCTTTGGATTAGGTGTCCAATCCTGGTACAGTTCTTGTGACTTGGATATGGGGAAGAGGTTGTGTGATGCAGAGATGACCCTGCAGCTAGAAGGGAAAGTTAAATCAACATAATCACTATTTATTCCAGTCAATCTTAGCATGTAATCATATTCTGCCTTGCCTTCATATTTAACTTGTTTTGTACGCATGACTTATCTTTTTTGATCCTGTAAAAGTTTCTTGACACTGGGACTCGGTCTTGTTTTCTTTCTGTCTCATTCGGGGCCTTATATATGGGCTATCAAAAATATTGGTTTAATTGATTTTATCCCACTTTGATGCATGCCAAGTACAAATGCAAACACTTCTTAGCTATTTTACGAGTGAATTAATGGTGTTACATTTCCAACTGCATTTTAAAGATTCATTAAAGAAGATAACAAATAGTCTTTTTTTTTTTTTTACTGAAACTTTTGGTCTTCTCCCTGGCAAGCATCACACACAAGTATTTGTTCTTTACTATATTTCAAAATGACGTTACAATTATATGTTCAGAGATTTCAATGTCCCTCATTGACAGAATAACTGACACCTGGCTTGTGTTCCTATTGAAATAAACTATAACAACAAACAAAATATATGAGGCAATTGTTTTTAGGCCAAAAACAACAGGCAACACAGGACTGTAATTCTTGAGAGAAGGGAAGCATCAGGTGAGTTTCACAGTTTCCCCAATTTTCTGCCTTGGGCACATTCCTGCCATAACATAGAAAGATGGAGTCAAAGCAGAGTGAGCAGATGAGGCAGAGATGACATTTCTAGGTTGCTAAACAGCTGGAATTTGTGAGCTTGGGTGCTAAAGAAGTACCTATACAGAGGAGAGATCCCAAAAATCTGTGTGTGGTTTCACTATGGATCCTTGGCAAGGGTGAGGTTGACCTTGCGTAGGAGAAGACTCCAGGCAGCCCAGGAGGGATTCATCACTATGGGAGAGAGACTTGAATGTCAGAAGCTGTGCACAGTACTGGAAGATATTGGAGCTGGCAGAATTCAGTTGAGATCCAAAGAAGATTGTGTCTACTTTTAGAAGTACCTCAGAAGTAAGGATCACATTATAGATTAATGGTGAAACCTAAGACTAAACTCAAAACTAAAATAGACCTGCTCTAACGAAGATCAAAACAGAGCTCAACAGAAACATATAAGGTTCACTAGTGATTTAATTGCCCACAGGGACAAAACTCAACAGTCTTGACTCAATACTCAACACATAATCCAGAATTTCTACAATGCCTCATCCATTATGTTCCAGTTACATAAAAAATTTACTAGGTGTTCAAAGAAACGGAAAAATAAGTACCAGGCTAAGGAAATAGATGATCCAGATTTTGGAATTACCAGACGAATATTTTAAGGGAGCTAAAACAAATATCGGACAGAAATTAAAGTGAAAGGTTGTCAAAATGAATGCATAGATGGGAAATTTCATCAGAGAAGTGAAAAATATAGAAAAATACAGAATGCAAAATTTAAAACTCAAATATCCAACACATAATATTACATTTTACTGATGGATTTACCTCCAGATTAGAGACTTCAGATTAAATGATTAGTAAATCTGAAGGAAGAGAAATTGAAATTTTTGAATCTGGAGATAAGAGAGATATAAAAAAATGACTAAATTTCAGTGATATATGGGGCAATCATGTGGCCTACCATACTAAAATATATTCCATTAACCCAAAAGAAGTCAGGGAAGGAGGAACAAAAAACAGATTAGATAACTAGAAAAAAAAAAGAGATAATAGCTTAAAACTAATAATTATATTATATGCAATGGGCTAACTGTTCAAATTAAAGGGAACCTTACAAACTGAGATACAACTAAATACTGTCTAAAAGAGACAGACTCAAATATAGCAAAGGTAGATTTGAAGTGAAATGAATGATAAAAGATATACAATATAAATAAGTATAAGGAAATTGCTGAGCTTTAATACTCTTTATTTCATTTGATATAAAGACAATAAAAAACATTACCACAGAAAAGAAAGGATATTTCTTAAGGAGAAAAATCCTAATTCAATCAGGAAGAATAGTAATTCTAAATGTATATTTACTTAATTGAAGAACTTCAAAATACATGGAGTAACAACTGGCAGAATTAAGGGGAGAAACAGTCATTTATAGATGTAGCCTTTAACATCCTTCTCTCCATAAATGACAGAGCAATTAGATAATAAAAATCAGAGTGGATAAAGAAGATTTGAACAAAACTATCAACTTACTGGGCACCAGCGCCATTTAGAAAACATCGTACTCTACAACTTAGAATATACATTTCCTTCAAAAGCAAACGGAATATTCACCAAGGATGATCATAGAATGAGTCATACATGTCAATACATCCAAAAGATTGAGAGCATGCTCTTGGACTATAATAAAATTAGATTAGAAACCTATAATCTAAAAAATGCCTAAATATTTTGAAATGTAGCAAAACACTCTTACATAACTCACATATCAAAGAATAAATCACAAGGAAATTTTATAAAATATTCCACACTGAACGATAATGACAGACAACCTCATGCAATGTGTGATGATACACACTTTTTGTGATACACACATTTGTGTGATACAGCTAGAGTAGCACTTAGAAGATTTACAACTTTAAATACTTATTCTAAGAAAGAATAAAGTTAAAGATCTCAAGTTTTGCCTTATAAAACTAGCAAAAGAACAAATTAAACTTAACATAATTTAAAATAAAGAAATGAGAAAGATTGCATAAGTCAAAGATATATAAACAAACAATACAGAAAATTAATGAGGTCAAATTTGGTTCTTAGAAAAGATTAATGGAATTTATAATACACTAGCAGGATTGATTAAGAAAAAATGAGAAAAAAACACAAATTACATCAAGAATGAAAGACAGGATGCCATTATTATAGACATTAAAAGGATAATGAGGCAATGTTAATCCTGTTAATAAATTCTACAATTTAGAAGTACTGGGAAATTTTCCCCCAAAATTAAAATTATAAAAACTAGAAGGAAGAAAATTTGATTAGCTCTATTTTTATTAAATAAATCGAATTTGTAATTAAAAACTTCCCCACAAAGGAAAACCTAGGCTGTTTTTACAGTGAATTCTGTTAGATATTGAAGGAAGAAATATGATCATCTTCAAGAACTTGAAAGATGTAGGGATGGTGATTTCCACCAATAGCCACTCAACTGGCCTTTTTGACCTGCGCAAAAATCAAATGGATCTTAGAGAATGATAGTTATTATAAACTTAGCCAGGTGCTGAATCCAATTGCAGCTACTATTCCAGAAGTAGCTGTATTATTTGATCAAATTAACACTTTCCTGGTACCCAATACGCAGCTATTGTTTAGGTAAATGTTTTATTCTCAAACCCTACTAGTAAAGATCACTTTACATTTTACTTTCAGTTGGCAAAGTTAGCAATACACCTTCAATGCCTTATTTCAGGGCATATCAGTTCTTTAGCCCAACATCATAATTTAGTTCACAGCTATCGTGATCAACTTTCACTTCCAGAAGTCATACACTGACCTTACAAAGGACCATCAAGTTACTATACTATCTGAACTTCCCATCATGAACTGGGTTTTATCTAACTCACCAATTGATGAAGTTGGGCATGTACAAAGCACTCCATTATCAAATGAAAATGGAATATACAAGATTGCAGGTGAGCAGGTCCTAAAGGCACAAGGAAGTTACATTAAAAGGCCCAAATGCCCACAATCCCCACTCTGCTCCCTTATTTCTCTCCCAGTCCACAGCTATGACCTCATGGAGAATTCCCTACAATAAGATAGCTGAGTAAGAGATGCCTTGTGCCTTGTTTACAGATGGTTCTACACAACATGCATGCAGTACCCCAAAATGGACAACTACAGTCCCTTTCTGGGGTATCCCTGAAGGACGATGGTGAAGGGAAAGCCTTCCAATGAACAGAACAGTGCAAGCAGTACACTTTCCTGCTCATTCGTTTGGAAGGAAAGATAGTTAGAGCTGTGAATCTGTACTGATTCATATGATCAAGTGCTTGGCTAGATGGGAAAAAACTTGGAAGTGACGAATGAAATATCGGTGACAAGGAAGTTTGAGGAAGAGGTATGTGGATATCAACTTCTCTCTACAGGCAAAGAAAGTGAAACTATTTGTGTTCCATGTGAATGCTCACCAAAGAAAAGAATTTTAATAATCAAGTAGATAGAATAACTCTTTTTGTGGATACATGTCAGTTTCTTTCTCTGCTGCACGTACATTTTCCCACAGGGTTTATGAATAAAGTAACTATGGTGACAGATTATGATACATGGACTTAACGACATAAACTTTCACTCACCAAGACCAACGTGGATACAGTTACTGTTGAGTACCCCATCCACAGAAGCAGAGACCAACACCAAATTATGATACATGGACTTAACGACATAAACTTTCACTCACCAAGACCAACGTGGATACAGTTACTGTTGAGTACCCCATCCACAGAAGCAGAGACCAACACCAAATTCTTCATATGACACCAGACTGATCAGCCAGCTACTTGGTGGCAAGTTGATTACAATGAACTACGATTCTTACGGAAGGGGCAGTGCTTTGCTGTTTCTGGAATAAACAATGGACATGAATTTGTTTTCCTGTGTGCAGTGCTTCTGCCTCAACTACCATCCATGGACCTACAGAATGCCTTATCTATCATCATGGTGTTCTATACAGTATTGCTTCTGATCAAGGAACTCACTTCACAGCAATGGGTTCTGTGACAATAGGCCCATACTCATAAATTTTACTAATCTTACTGTGTTCCTCATCATCCTGAAGTGGCTACTTCATAGAATGATAGAATGGCTTTTTGAAAACTTTCAGTGCTAGTTAGGTGGCAATACCTTGAAGGACTATTACAATGTCCTCCAAGAGGCTGTATGTGCTCTAAATAGAATATATTTGGTGTTATTTCTCCCACCATCAGAATTCATAAGTCCAAGAATCAAGGGTTTGGAATAGGAGAAGCACTATTCACTATTACATCTAGTGATCTACCATTAAAAATGTTTATTCTTTGCTGGTCCAGTGATTTTAGTTCTAAAGGGAGGTATGTTTCCATCAGGAGACCAAACAATGATTGCACTGAACTGTTATTCAGTCACTTTAGGTTCCTTATGCCTCTGAGTGAAAGGCAAAGAAGAGAGTTAATATACAGACTAGATTAATGATCCTTATTATCAAGGGGAAACTGAGCTGGTCTTACACAATGATATAAGAAAGAACATGTCTGGAATATGGAAATTCCTTAGGATGTCACTTTGTACTACCATACCCAGAGATTGAAATCAGTGGATAGCTACAATAACCCAATTTGACCAGAACCTCTAATTGCCCAGACCCTTTAGAATAAGGTTTGGTTCACCCTATCAGGAAACGAACTAGAATACTGAGGTGCTCACTGAAGACAAAAGAAAAATGGGAAATGGTAATGGAATAATGGAATACCAGCTATGTTCATGCATTGAGTTGCAGAAATAAGCACTGGAATTGTATTTCTTACATTTTTTTTGACAAATGTATTTATGTGTGTGTATATAAATTTGATATTTTGACATTTTTTTCTTCCCTCTGTTATCCCCATACCATCTAATATAAGTGATTCATAATAGTTAATTTTGCATTAGGATAAATTAGGATTTTAAGTTATAGGATATCAAGGAGAAGAGGAGTGAACATCATTCAAGACCATTGCATCCTCTTCTAGAGAAAGGGTCATTGTGGTTTTGGTTACATACAGGATGGTTCTTCATGTTTGGCAGAGGCTTTGTTTTTTTTGGAGATTAAGTATAGTTCACGGAGATGTGTTGGGGTGCCCAGCTGACAAGAAATAGATAGTAATCATCAGTTTTACATCAACTCTAGATGTCAGTGGTCCACAGGTATCCAATCAAACATTAATCTAGGTATTTCTCTAAAGGTATTTTGTGGGTGTGGTTAATATCTGCAATCATCTGACTTTAATTAAGGGAGATTATCCTCAATAATCTGGATAGACCAGACGTAGTCCACTGAAAGACCTTAAGAGCAGAACTGAGGTTTCCCTCAGAAAGAAAAAAATCCTGCTTATAGGAGCTTCAGCTTATACTTAATGATTCCAATCTACCCTTCTTGATAGCCTTCCCTACATATGTCAGAGATGATTAGTCAACACCCACAATTGTGTAAGCCAACACCTTATAATCTGTCTATCTCTCTAAATACGCATATATATAATTTATCTATACATATATACATATGCACATATATTTACCTTGCCAGATATTTTCCCTGGTGGAACTCAGATAAATAAGCCCCTTGATTCCTTTTATGAGACCAGAAGAACCCCCATTACAATATGTGTCAATAACATATAAGAAAAGAAAATTAAGGAGCAATATTGCTCCTGAATATAGACACAAACATTTATAACAAAAGGCTGGCAAATCAAAAGTGGCAATATAAAAAGAATAACACATTATGAACAAGTAGGGTTAATTCCAGGATGAAGTTGACAAAATATTTGAAAATCTATCATTAAAGCTCATCCCTTTAACAGAAAAATAGAACAGCAAAAGCCTTTGACACTCCACATTTATTTGTGGTAAATAATTCCCAGTGAATTAGAACTAGGAGGAAATTTTCCAAAGTGTGATAAGAAGCAGCTACAAAAACTTTCAACAAATACATTGATTAGTGAAATACTGGCTACATTCTTCTTAAGAATCAGTACGAGACAAGAATGGTTACCTTACCGCTTCTAGCCATCACTGAACTTAGAGGTAATAACCAGTGCAATAAAGTAAGAAAAGTAAATGAAAAGCATGAAGATATGAAAGAAAAGGTAAAACTGTCTTTATTTACAGATGACCTGATTGTTTAGGTTAAATGGTAACCCCATCACTCACTACTTATCTTACATGATCTTGAGCTAATTAGTATAACAAGCTTTATTGTCCTCATCTGTAAGATAGTGATACCAAGTTATGAGAATGAGATATAGTAATACATGTTTAGCACCATGTCAAGCTCCTGAGATGTCAGTGTTGATTATGATGGTGGTAGTGGTGGTAACTTAATAATTTTAGCCTTTATCCAGAATTTTAACGTCTCTATACTGTAATTTCTTTATCTATTAAGCAGTGATGGTAATAGTTGCTGCCACATAGGGTTCTGTAAGGATTATAAGCAAACACACATAAAGTGCTTTGAGGAATGCCTAAAAGTGTCAATAAGTGTTAGGTACTTTTATTATTATTTAATTATATGTTCCACACTTAAAACAATCATATTTTTACATTGTTCTCTGAGAATCCACCTTCCTCAAAAAGATTCTTGGTGAGAAACCTAGTGGAACTTCTCTGGAACCCTAATTTGTAACCAGAGAAATGTAATTAGTTTTCAATAAGCAGTTACTGAATATATACTCTAAACCAGTTCCTGCTGGGTACATTTTTATTCTTTAATTTCCTTTAATCCTTAAACTAACTTTGGGTGGCTATTATGTTTAGGTCCATGTTTTTGGCAATGGAGACACAGAAAGTTTAAAAAATTTGCCCAGTGTCCCACTGCTGGTAACTGATCAAGGTAAAATATCAAATCAAGGTTTGTAAGTCCAAGCATTCCCATTGCTTCTTAATCATGTACAACACAAATAGCTCCCAACTAACCTCACCAGATTGTGTTTATTCTTTGTGTAGAGATAAAATTAGTCAGTCAGGAGCATTTATTCTAAATGTCCAAATTAACTCTGCAAGTGTGTGTCAAGTGAATCCAAACTGTTGCTGGGGGCAGGGGAAGAGGGAGGGAGGTTTCTTCTCTGTTCCAAGTGATTTGGATCAATATCAGCATTTCTGTCCCAGCTTTCTAGACTCTATGTTTTAAGCAAGAAAAATCAGGGCGTGTAGTAAATGGAGTCTCATCAAACCCTATGCCCAATTCTTGCCAGGAAATAAAAAAGCAGCAGCTAAAAATGTAACCTGTATTGGATCCTTACATAAAGTCAGTCTTCATTACTTACTGCTACATGTTGGTCTAGAAGAAATATTTCATTAACTACACCCTTGCTGTAGATTTTATCTAGTTGCCATAGAAACTTTGAAGGAAAAGCTTGTTTTTAACCCTTGGACTAGGTTTGCCACCCAATTTTTATAGCTCTATTTAAAGAGCCCCCTTGCTATTTTAAACTCTTCCCCTTCTGTTGGTCTATTTTATTTTCTCCTCCTTTGAGACAGTTGGACAGCACCCGTTCATGACCTTCAAACTACCACTTATTGTGATTTTGAAGTTGTAGTACCTGAGGTAAGTGGCTGAGATGGGCTCTGGTTGCAACAGAAGAAGATTTTAAGCCTAATTTCACTTCTTCAAAAATAAAAATATACCATCTTGTTTCTATTGTCTTTGCCAAGTAAGCTTCCTCACCTAGCCCAAGTCTTTATAGAAGGCAGCCCGAGGCCCTCCCCAGACAGCCTTTAAATTGAATATGTCTGGTTTTTTGATGTCCTGAGTCTTTGTCTCCTTTCACAGGCTCTCTCCTTACTGCCCCTGGAGTTTCCAAATACACCACTAGGACTATGTTTGCCTGCACAGCTTTCCCTCCCCTGAGGGACATACACATTGAACACAGAACAGGCATTTAGTTTCAGTTAATCAACAGTGGGCTCCCAGGATATGAACACCTGCCTGTCTCTTTCTAACACTGGATGACATCTTTCCAAACCTATCCTTTTGTTCTCCTGCCTGGGAGCTCATTTTGGCACATATGGAAATTCTCATCTGGTTACAAATGTTTTTGTTCCACAGCAGAGGCGGGCATTGGACAACTGGGTCGTATTTAGTGGAGTCAGTGAGGGCATGACCTTGCTCTGCTTTGGAGGGAAGGTTAAGGGCCAGATGTTGAGCATTTCTGAAATTTAGAAAACGTAACTTGTGGAGGATAGAAACAGTGCTTCCAAGCTCTTTCAATTTTGGTCATGAATGTAAGTGTGGTTGGGGGCCATGGCTAACAACAATTTCACATAAATAACATACTGCCCCTGCTAGTCTCCAAAACATGAAGCATAACTAGAGGCCTCGTGCGTCCAGGCCATAACTTTCACTTTCACTTGAGCAGGTTTAGTCTCTCAAAGAGAGGTTGAAAACGGGGTCCAGAGGACTACCAAAGAATTCCTCCTTGCAGCAGTGTCCTCCACCAGGGAAGATGTCTCCTATTGAACTTTCGTGACTAAATCTCTGCATTATGCAGCTTCAGAGAAGGCCTGGGCGACTCCCACAAGCACAGGGAAAGATTTGCACTGCTGGCTGTGTTCCTATAATTATGCACTAGTGAAACACTCCCCGAAGATGAGAGGGGGTCAGGGATGCCAAGACAGGCAGTCTTTTCCTGAGAGGAAGCCCAAAGGTGATCACTGTGGCTAAGTGGGTATCTACACCTGACTCTAAGCTGACAAATATTCTAGGTGAACCTTTGATGTGGCAAGGCGTTCCAGTTGCATCTCTGGGTAGCTACACACTCCTTGTTTGTCTCATTCCTGATTACCTCGTATGCCTCAGACAAAGCCTGGTGCGTAATAGACCATGAACCAGTATTTGTGAATTGTGTACCAGGTTGGGTTTTTATTTTGCCTATATTGTAAACTTCTACTTTTAAATAACAGCTTTATTGAGATATATTTCACCTACGAAGTTAACTTCTTTTAAAGAATACAATTCAGTGGCTTTTAGTCGATTCACAGTTGCACAATTATCACCACTATGTAATTTTAGAACATTTTCATCACTTCCTCGGTGAAAACTCTCTACTCATTAGCTATCAGTCCCTATCCCCACCCAGCCCCAGCAAGTACCAACTTACTTTCTGTTTCTCACCACAGATTTCTCACTACCACATTCAGTAGTTTTATGGATCTAAGATAAGCACACAAATCAAAATGTCTACGTCAGCCACGCTCTTCAGAAAGTACTCTTGTGTTATCTTGCTTCTAGTTAATCCAGTTTCATCCTTTCCATCACTTAAAAGAACAGATGGCTTCAGCCTTTTCCAGGCCAACGATGTGTCTCTGTATTGCCAAACATGTTGATGAGCACTGAAATTCAGCCCAGAATCACAAAGAAAGCAACTATGAAATACCTGGAGATCGCCAAAGTAATTCAGGTGTTCCCTCATGCACTTTGAACCACTTAGTAACTATATGAGTGACCCATGCTCGTGCAATGACTGTTAGCACAAATGCAATTTGGGGCATGCCAGGTCAGTGACAGGAGGTCAGACTTGGTCTGAAAAGGCAGCATGGAGGCTTAACAGTGGTTCAGCCAATGGAATTCACATGAGGAAGCATCCAGTGCTGTTGCAGGATTAAGCCCCAGATCTGAAGCCCAGGGGTGTGAACTACATTGGGGGTGAAGATCTCAAGCCTGGGGTAGACTTGGTTCAGGAGCCACGGTGGGTCACTGAGTACTGAACATAGGAATCTGTGGAGGCTGAGCAGGATGAGTGAGGTGGTTCTAAGGGCTATTGTCAAATAACATGTTGTGACTTCAGATTTATTATTCCAGTTCAGTAGCTTTTGTCTGAGAGCATTTTAAAAGCACCAGTTTGATACTGGATTTCCACACACATCTTGGTGCTTCCTTTACAAGAAGCTGTGTCTATAGTCAGTTGTTAACATGTGGCTTTTCCAGGATAGAATGTGAGCTTCTTGCAGGGAGAGTCCATGTCATTTTTATTTTTGCATCCCTACCACCTAGAAGTATCTGGAACATAATAACCACTTAATAAAGTCTTAGTGAGTGAATATATTCCTAGTGCCTGTCTCCAGAAATATCTTCCATTTTTTTCAGACCTCACGAGGAGATAGGAGGAAATATACTAATAAGATTTTCCACAGAACTCAGGGCCAAAAGGTGTATCTTTCCTTGAAAAGTAACTGTAATGAGAAGGGCAATTATAGTAAGATGAAAATGTGTACTTTAAAATATACTACTCTTTATCAGGGAGAAAACTGTACTGCATATCCAAGGAGAAAATATGTGAGCTAAATAATAAGTTAAACATGTACACATGCACATACACACAGCCAGGAAAACAAGCTTTCAAAGCTGGGGTAGAGATGGCAGATACCCAGTGTGTATGTGGACCTTTTCCTCCCATGCCCATGGCAGATACTAATAAAGTACAGGTTATTCTTTCCCACCAAACTGAAACTTAACTTTAGAATCTCTGCTATACCATCCTCCATGCAGTCATCACTGGGTGGTTGGTGCTGATAGATGTAATAAAAACTATTAGTCATGGCTGAGTTAGAGTGTAGGATGGACAGGACCATGAAAGAGTATGAGGTCATTTAAGGAAGACAAGCAGAGGACCTGAGAAGAACTCCAATGGACAGCTGAGATCTGTGTTTGGAACAAGCTTTATGTAGAGGTTGTTTGGTATTTACAGAGCAGTCTTATCCTAAATCAAGGAAAAACCTGGGGCTGGATCTGAGACCCTGACTGAAAACAGTCATATTTTCCCAGAGACCCAGGAAGCTGAAATAGAAGTCAGGTGACCTGACAAATCTGTTATTCCAAAGTCTGAGTCTAGCAGAGCAGCCTGTTTACCGGAGGGAGTGGAAGAGCACTGGTTCTGCACAGGGCCCAGTGAATAATCAGATCTAGCCAAGAGATTTGTCTCAGCTCTGAGCTGCCTGGACTTCATGATCCCCTGGCTGTGCGGAAAATACTGGTGTTATACAACCTGGTAGAATGAACTGCACCTGTTTCATGCATTTCATGATGTTGCTCTTAGAGAGGTCTTTGGGGATCCCAGTGACAAGGGAAACAAAAACAAAAGCAAACAAATAAGTGGGATTATACCAAACTAAAAAGCTCTGCACAGCAAAAGAAACTATCATCAAAAGGAAAAGACATTCAACTGAATGGGAGAAGATATTTGCACATCATACATCTGATAATCCAAAATACATAAGAAACTCATGAAACTCAACAACAGAAAAACAATCTAATAAAAAATGGGCAGAAGACCCGGAGACATTTCTCCAAAGAAGAAATACAAATGGCCAACTGGTATGTGAAAAGATGTTTTTCCTCTCTTGTCATTAGAGAGATGAAAATCAAAACAACAATGAGATATTACTTCATACCTGTAAGAACGGCTATTATCCAAAAGACTGGGAACAACAAATGTTGGGGAGGATGCAGAGAAGGGAACACTTTTACACTGTTGGTGGGCATGTACACTGGTGCAACCACTATGGAAAGCAGTATGGAGATTTCTCAAAAATTTGACAATGTAAATTCCATATGACCCATTATCCCACTTCTGGGCATTTATTCCCCAAACATAAAAAATACTAACTCAGAGACAGATGCATGTTTATTACAGTATTATTTACATTAACCAAGAAATAGAAACAATGTGTTTCACTGGCAGATACATGGATAAAGAAGATGTGGTATATGTACATGAAGGAAAAATACACAGCCCTAAAAAAAGATAAAATTGTACCATTATGACAACATGATAGAATTAGAGAGGATTATGCTAAGCAAAATAAGTCAGAAGGAGAAAGACAAACACCAGATGATCTCACTCATATGTGGAATATAAGGCAGCAAAGCAAACAGACAAAACAAAAACTAACCCTTGAACACTGACAAGAGAAATGAGGTTACCAGAGGGGAAGAGGGTCAGGGGTGGGGGCAAAAGGAGAGAGGAAACAATGAAGGAAGTTGGAGACTATTAGAAATTTGGTGTTGGGCGTGGTGAGTTCTCATACATTTGATGAAGAGTGAACCTGCACATCAAAACTTCTATTGCTTTGTAGATCAAAGTTACCTAAAAAGTGCATCTGTCCCTATATTGGGGGTGGCAGGAAGACAAGGAAGAAAGGACTTATTTCAGAAGTGAAGGGAACCTCTCTGAGTTCCAGGGAAGCTGGTTAGGGGAGTCTCTCATCTCCTGTCTTTCCAGGAGGCAACAACAGAAAATTACCTCAAGTGTAGCCTGTTGTTTGCAGGTAGCTTTTTTGTAAACCTGAAATCCTTGCACATATCACCATAGCCTATCTCTTCAGGGTATGGGATTTGGGTTTCTTTTATTTAGGTGGAGGAATTAAAGTCCAGACAGGCTACATGACAAGTTCTCTGACACAGCAAGGATCAGCCTTTAAGCTCCTTGTTCAAGACTACTTTTCCCACTGAACAGCGCTGACTCATCTGGGCTGACATAGAGAGCACGATACCTAATAGTTCCCATCCTGAGGTAAAACAAATAGTCCTGAAGAGAAGTGATCTGGAACAGCTATGTGCCTAATTTAAGTTTTCTACGGCATTTTTCCTCTGAGAAGCAAGAAACATTTTCTTGCCTTATATTGAAGGGAATCGATAAATAAGTTTTGGATGTCAGTAACATCCTTCTAATATGAATGTTGGACTTTGAATCTGAAGAGTCAGTTCTTCGACTGATCTACCCATTTTCAAGGCAATATGGTAAAAGAGATGTTTGGAAGATCTCAGTTCCAGCTTTAAGATGTGGTCGCTGTATAACTTTAGGTAATTATAATTAGTTCCACTCTCTGAATAATGTAAGTTGGGATACAATGATTTACGTCTTCAGAGCTGTCCTAAGGATTATACGCAGAGAGCTTAACACATAACACATGATCAATAATGCTAAGTCTCTCCCTCCTACGCAAAGATGGCGGCTAGTGGTTTTGATCTCATAAAGCAGGCAACATGGGGGAAGTCAGAATTAGACGATGTGGACTCCTGGATTTTCGGATGTTCAGACCAAAGCTCTTCGCAGTCTCTGCTATCTCTCTGGCCTGTTGGCTCAGACTGGGGATGTTGAGGTAGGCACCCAGCAGGCCTAGCAGACCCCGTGGCTCCCAGTGCCCTGGTTCCTAAATGGAGGCAGGCAGCTGTGCATTCAGGGCTGCTCTTGGGTTCATTCCAGATGAAGCACAATTTGGAAAGAATTACAGTCATGGTTGGAAGGTGACAACATGAAGGTCGAAGTGGGGTAGGAGTGAAGGAAAGATGAAATAGGAGCTGTACCACAATGGCAAACCCGCCACAGGGGACTGCTTCAAAAAACGCATCTCAACTGGTTGCTTGATGAATCCCCTTTGGAGCGCAGAAAGCACAAGTGTATCTCAGTGTCCCTCCCAACCTCCTCCCTTTCCTCATGAGCTCAGGCTGCTCTCCTCTGCTGGGCTCAGCCTCTGCCAGCTTCCTCAGCCAAGCCCATAGCTTGCCAGGAGGTCAGATCCAAAACACAATTACAAGGGCAATGTGAAGGCTGAGCAAACAGCCCCAAAATGATGATGAGAAGCTGAACCAGGGGAACAGGCAGGCTGTCTGGGAATGACACCAGAATGATAAATCATGACAAGGTCCCAGGTTCTCCAGACCAGGAGCTCAGCTGGGCGTGGTGGTACATTGGAGTTGTCACATTCTGAACACATACTTGAAAAGCGACACCTTTTCTTTCAAAGCAATGAATTGACATGATGGTTAAGACCATGATGAAAAGTCATTGGAGGAAACTGTGAAGGCAGAACTGTCAGGTCTCAGAGAAGGCAAAATCTGGCATATTAAAAAAGGATTCTTCCACTGTTACAGTCCTGCCCTCAGCCCGGCCTCCAGCACAACCTGGGTGCTCTATCTTGGAAGGACTCCAGACTCTGCAAGACAGTAAGGGGACAACTACCCTTAAACGACACGCCTGGAATATAGAACTGTGGTGAAAAGAGATTTTCCCTCCTGTTCTCTGCTTGGAAGTGAGCAAAATACACACAGAAGCACAGCTCAATGGAGGGAAGGTTAACCTGAAGCTTGCATTGAGTGTGAGAACCTCTAAAGCTATCTCCTTCCTCCTTGTTGTCAGCCATCCTGGTCCCTGGCACTGGTTCAGAGAGCAGCCACTTAGACTTTTAGAGGAATTAGACTTCTCCACTTGTACCTTCAGGGGATCAAACCCCCAAAGCCTTTCAAGAGTATCAGTGACTCTAACTGAGACCAATCCATGATTTTCTTCTCCAAAATGTTTTCTTCTCTTTATTTGCTTAATCAACCTAGCCCAGGCCATGCCACCACATTCTTTGTTGTTTTTAAAGGAAAGGTGCAGGAGTGAATAAAGGCAGGTGAGTGGACAGGCAGGCAGGAGGAGAGCAGAGGAAGAAACATTCATTTATTTTACTTAGCTGTTCATCTTGGTTGTTACCCCTCACCCGGGTCCTTGGGATGCACTATGACTGTGTCAATTAAAGGCAGCGGATGAAACCACTAAGCCACTAGCACACCTATGCTTGATCTTCTCAGCATAGTTCTATTTCAGCTTTCGTCTATGACTACAGACTTTCTTCCTAAATAACCTCTTTGTCATGAAATTCTTTCATTCCAAGTCAACATCCTGTTATGTAATATCCAGAGCCTAGACTCCTCTGTGTGCTTTTCAAATCCTTTATAACCTAGCACTAATTTCTAGAGCTTCTTGAGAATGTGAACTCTCCAGTCCAGCTCAGCCAGGCTCCTCCTAGTTTCCTGGTCATGCTTGATTTATCCCCACCTCCATTTCTCTTGTTCCTCCTTCCTGTAATGTCCTCCTCACTTTCTGTCTAATCAAACTCTACTCCTTCAAGGTCAGGCTGCGGTCTCATTAACTCCTTACCTAACAGGACCCCATAGGCTCCTAAGATCTTTTGTTTCTCTGAATTTCAACCAAAGTCAGTGACTTACATGGCTCTCAATGAGTTTCTGATGGTCTCATTTGTCTAGCGGGTGTGCAAGGGATTTGAGAGAAGGACAACCGTTTATATTCTTCAACCACTTCAAGAGATAGAGCATAGTGCTTGCACATAAAAGGGTCACAATTCATATTTCTTGGTTCAATAAAGTCTGGAGTGATCTTGAATTACCATGACATCATTCACTCACTCCATTCATTCTATCATGTTATGATCTGTACTGGAGGTCAAATATGAAAAAGACAGGCATGCACTAACCTCAGGGAACTTAGAGACCGTGGAAAATGCAGACAGTTAAACAAGCAGTTACAATACATGATGATGCTCTATAGGGAAGAAATAGCCTGCTATGGGAGTACATAATGAGGGCACTAACTATGCCTTGGGAGATTAGAGAAGACTTCCCAGGGTTGGTGTTTCTTAAAATAAGACCTTGAGCTAGCTAGTTAAGGCTGCTAGGGAGAATAAGAGAAGTACTTTAAGAGAACTGAAAGATTTAATGTAGCTTATTTATAGTATTATCACTTTGGTTTTTCTCTATTTTCTTAAAGGGACTTTGTGTTATAAATGGCTATGAAATAAGAAGATAATTATCTATCTATATTGATACATCCATCCATCTATGATATATGAATCTATTATTCCAAAATATATAGTATTTGTAAACTAAAAAATATTAATAAAGAGAAAAGAAAAAAAGATACAAGTTAATTTGAAGATATCTAGTACCTAGCTAGAATGCCATAGGGAAAATGAGCCAAATGGACAGAGTGAGGTGAATTATCCAGTGTCTGCAAGTCCTGGGATCTTGCTAGACATGGTTTGTGCAGGAATGTGAGGATGCTTTTTTTGGTAGGATATCTGTAGTTCTTTTCATTTTGACTGCATGAAATGTTTGGGATAATGTTGCTTACAAATGGAGGATGGGAAGGAAGGGGGAGTTGAGAGGAATGGATGGAACTCTTACAAAACACTTTAGTCCATTGGTACTCTATTGCTATTCATAGAATTTCTTTTTTAACTGAAACGTGGGAATAATCTGACTGCCAAGCTATTGTAGATAAAATGAAGGACTGCCTGCGTGCAAATCAGTATTCCCTTTCTATTACTGAGAGCCAAGGGACTAAGGCCCACCCCAGCTGGATTTTCACATGTTCCGATGATCAGGGTAGTTCTTTGAATAGAAAGAAGGCAAGATTTACACATCACCCATTTCTCAGAAAAGTCGCAGCCTGGATTACTCGTGTTTTATTATGCAATTTCTGTATTATCTTTAAGATATTGTTTCATTAAATATTAAGGAACACAAGTGGCTTACAAATAAAGCATGGTGGTCTAATCAGACTCAATTAACATCTTTACATTCCTGGAAGAACTGAAATATGTGCATTTCTGCAGCATATATACTATTCTATTCTGGCTGAAGATGGTGATTGAAGATGGTTTTAGTCACCGTGAGATCATCCTATCTGTGACCCTGTGAGTATAAAGGCACGGCGTTGCCTAGCAAACTGAGTTCTACCCTAATTTGTCAAAGTACCACAGTCTTCCCTTGCTGTGCAGAGTAATAGCTGGACCTTAGCACCTCTTGTTAAGTATTCAGGACACAAACATCAAACTCTTCTTTGTTTTCCATGGGATGGAAAAGGGCTGTGAAACACACTCAAGGCTTCACAACTCTATTGACTGGTTTGGAAACAGGAAGGCCCTGGCTGTGATATTCAAGCACATTAAATGACCAGCATTATCCAGAGCCCTGCAACATGAGTTCATTGTGCCTGCCCCGCTTTGGTGCTGAACACTCTAGAGACAGGCTGTGCGTAATTAGGAGCTGGTCTGGTGAAAAGGGCTTCGCTCACACCACATGCCCAGTTTTTGTCCTCAGAGGAAAGTGTCAAGCTGAGAAAGGATGAGTCCCTTGGGAGATCCATTTATAAAGAATTTTGCGGATGTGTGGCTATCTGGTTACAGTGATTTTGGGATGGGGAGGAGATTCCCAGTCAGAATTTAGATTTAGGTCAGGACACTTGCCAATGACAGAATCTAATAGAACTCTGCTGTTAACAGTTGTGCACAGTGAACTGTGGGCTCAAACGCTGAGCGACTGAGATGTGCCTTCCTAATAAATTCTCCCCATTCTGATGTGAATTGTTTCCAGGTACTTAAATGACTCAGTGACTTAATATTTCATTTTAAACCATGCTCTGCAAAAGAAACAAGGCTGATGTTATTAGGATTTTTAGACTTTAGATGTGCTTCATCCAGCCAGGTTGTTTTCAAACCCTGAGGTTGCATTACAGAAATATTTCTTATAAACTTTAATAAATAACCCCCATTGTTCTTTAGAAAAGCAGAATCGGTCTTTTCAATGACTTAAAAAGCTTTGAAATGAGGGGAATATGAAAGCTTTTAGTACTCTTTAGGGATAAATACAATCTCTCTGAGGGAGGGGTCTCCCATCCATATAAACAGCTTTCATTTGCTAGAACTCAAACTTCCTTTAATTCCTAAAACCTCTAGCTTGTAAATTTTAAAACAACAAAATTTATTTTCCTTCCTGAGGATCCCAATAACCTAAAGACACTAATAAGCTTTTTGTCCCCCTCTTTCACTTGGTGTGGCTGTGGTTTCCAAGCTGACTTTTGTTACTCACCTCAGCAGCTCTGCCCCCTGCACCTCCTCAAATCTGACTGTGAAGACACATGTCCAGAGCTTTGGGCAGGCTGTGCTGAGACCAGCTGTTGTGATTTAACTAAGAGCAAATTCAGGACCTTAGCATTTGAAGGGAACCTGAAAATCATTTGGTTGAATGTTCTTTCTAACATTTACGTTGTGTCTAGTTGAAATTCTCACCACTTTATGAAATAGTCTAACAGTTGGAGATCACCAATTGCCATAAATATCTCCTACCCCTTACCCACTCAGTGCTTTTGCTGCGGCCACCCCTCATCATATATCCCTCTTCATAATGCCTATAGCTAGTTGTGTATCTCTTTTCTCTGCTGAGCTCTTGAAAGCAGAGGTCTGTCTTATTCATCTTTGTACCTCCATTGTCCCTGACAAGAGCTGAAACATAATGGGCAGTTTTTCTAACTTTTCAGTTCAACATTAATTCATCTCACTCTATCAGTCAACCAAACCAATTTATTTAACTACTCATTCCATAGTTCAATACAAATGTTTCCAACTTGTCTGAAAAGAAATCATGAAAGATGCTGTCAAATAGCCTTCTAAAACCCAAATGTATTCAACTGATCTTTGGATTTAGCATTTCAATTTAAAAACTGGAAATGAAATCTATTTATGATTTCTTTTTAGTAAACCCATGTTGGAACCTAGTAATCATGTCTCCCTGTCCTACATTAAAATTTGCTGATGGCTAGTATTAAGATCACCAGTCTTCAGTTTCCAGAATCCACCTCTGACACTTTGGGGTAACAGTTCCCTCTCCAATCTGTAGACATTCATTCTTTGGTACCTTATTCAAAGATTGTTAAAAGTTGTTCCTTAATTATATCTTTAAATTATTTTGGTTTCTTGGAAGGTAATTTTTCCAATCTTAGAGACCTGAATGCATTTCAAATGGTCAGCTACTCTTAGTATCTTTGCCCTCAGTTGGGACTTCATCCCACCTCTCTAGAATGCATTCTCACTGACAAAAAGAGACAAAAATCATCCCTGCCCCTAGAGACAGTGTCATTCTGGGATGAGGAGTGTGGTGAGAGTCTGGAAGAGATCTGTTGGAGCATTCCTGCCAGCTACTGGCAGAAGTAGATTTATTGCAAAGCTAATGAAGTTTAATGTTTAGAGTCCTTCACTAATTTTGTGTTCTTTTTCTTAAAATTGTTCTGCCAAATGTGTAACCTTCAAAGCACAGACATGTGGGTCTTCCCTTGGATCTCATGTAAGTTCACATTTTATGCCTGTACTGGAAGTGTTCCTAGGGTATTGTAAATAGCCCATTAGAACAAGAAACAAAAATATAGATGTGTTTTATGGACTAGCCAGGAGGCTTGAAATACTCAGTGCTGATAATGCCATTTTACGAAGACTTCCAGAAATCCACTTAACCTCAGTGTTCTTTCCTTTTCGTATCCACACCATGAGGCTAGCAATCCTTATCTGCCTTCGTCAACACTTACTCAGTGGTGGCCCAGTATAGGTAGACCCTGCCTTAAAATAACTCAGAATAAAATATCTATTGACATTATACATATAAAATAGAAGAACTATCCGGTAGAATGAGCATGTAGTCTCTGATGAAATTAATTTAATTAATAAATTCTGAATCAAGAATAGAAGATCTGCAGTCAGGAAATGACTTTTGAACATGTCCTTTGATCCCTGTGAATTTAAGTTCCCTCACCTGGAAAATGGTGGAGACAACACTTCCTCACAAAGACATTGTGAAAAGGGATACAATATCTACAACATGCTTTGTAAACTGTAGAAGTGTATTATAAAGTAACAGTGTTAGTATTACCTTAAATAATCAAAATTATAATTGATTTATAAGAATTCAACTTAAAATTTCTGAAGTGCCGACTATATATTATTGCCTGTCATTTGGGGCATGAATAAAAAATTTAGTGAATGACAATAAAATATCAAATATTACACAGATATATATCAATTAAAAATGAATAAAATACCTACCTCAAGAGCCAATGTCTCCAGTCTAGATCACACTCTTTCCATTCAGCACAGTTGACATGCTAGCGATGTTGGGAATTTAAATTGGGAGTCCAGGATCAGCAGACTTGTTATCCGATCTGTTATAGGATAAACCTTCTCAGTTCTTCTTTAATGTGTCGCCCAAAGTCACATTCAACAATACTCCCTGACCCAGGAAAACATCTTTCTAGATTTCTGAAAGTACTTATACTTGGGAGCTGTCATCTTTTGTTCACCCCATAATATCACAAACTTCTGACTTGAGGATGTCCTTCCATTCAAAGTAACAACCTTGGACAATAGTCATAGAACACCCTTGAGATGCTCGAGCTCCTATGTGACAGAAGACAGATAGTTCCTTATAGGTTGCTGGGAGATTTGAAAAGCTTTCAAGCCTGTAAGAGATTTCTGAGCACCTAACTTGCAGGATTAATCTGTTGAGTTGGAAAGCTATTGCTTGTCTTTACTTAGCTCATTTTAACAGCAATTTAAACAGATTCCTCTCCTCAGAATGTGTTGTCCTACAAGGAAGGCCTCATTTCACAGTTTCATGCAGAGTGGAGCTTCTAAGCTCAAAAGAGACAACTACATTCATTATCACTAGCCCTGACTTTCACTTCAGAGAGGAATCCTGTTTCAGTTCATTATCTCTCTGCATTCCGGCTTCATCAGTCTCCATTAGGAAGTATCTTGCCTTTCTGCCAAGAGGTACGGAAGGTGAGTGGCCCAGTGTCCTACCACAGATATCAGCTACAAGTAGCCTCCTCCTCCCAAGCACTTCTCCCTCTTCTGCCCTGTCTTCTTTAGGCCAGAAGACCCAGCTTCCCTCGCTAGGGAGAGTATGTCTCTTGAAATCACTCTGACACACAGAATGTTCTTCCGGTATCTCTCTATTCCCTTTTGTCCATGCCTGACACTTGTATACTTTCTCATTCTTGCTGCTGAAAATTAGCTCACTGAGTCTCTTCTCTCCTCAACTAAAATGCTGTTCCCCAAAAAGATCCAGATTGGGTGTTCAACCCATTTCTCTCAGCACCCCTCTAGTCCCCCACTATTGAATCTCAGGGCTTTCAAAGTAAAAAGGAGAAGAAAATAAATCAATCAAGGTAATGTTGGACAGTATAGGGAAGAGTGAGGAAGACAAAAATAAAAACAAAGATGAGGGGTGAGAGTTTCAGGAGGTGGAAATATATGATGTTGAAATGGGAACCCTTTCTAGGAGAATAGTCTGCCCCCAGATCCATGGACCTGAGACATGGTTTAATTAGTATGAAAAATTAGTCTCATCAATTCTTAATTTCATTTAAAAATCAATACGATGGAACTAAAATATGTTTGATTGTGGATTTTTAAATTTTCGCCTGTTTGCTCTTTTCATTTATTTCCCTTCCCTGAGTTGAGTGAAACAAACAAAAAACCAGAGCATACAAAGTACAGAATATCAAGTCTTTGCCAAAAAAGACAGCGTATCTGAACAACAAAAAGGTCTGTTTTATAGATTCTCCTCCCCGAGGGATCTAAAGCTCTGCCCACCTCCAAAACCCCATTCCCCCCCACACCCCCCAACTATACACAGGCTGAAATTAGAATCCAGAATCAACCAGATCCATCCCAACTTGAAAAAGCAGCCCTTCCCCAGCAGATCTCTCCGCCACCTCCCCACACACCAGCCTTAGCTGTGCTTTCATTCCCAACAACCAGCACCTGCCTCTCTTGCAAGGGCCCACCTTTGGGTCTGCACAGAGAGAACTGGAAGTGACTAGGAATTTCCTTCCCTGGGAAGAATATAGAGGCATAGGCCTTCATCTATGACTTGATTTCAAAGGTGGTCCTATCTGCACCTTGTCCATCCCTTTCTGATGAGGAGAACATGAAGTATGACCTCCTCTGTCTCTAAGAGCAACTCTGTGGAACCTTGCTGATACCTCCCTTTCTGACCCACTTACTCTCTCCCCCACCAACTTTTCCTGGCAATGATTCCCAGTAAATCACTTTCACCTGATTCCTTCTCTCAGCAGGAGTTTCTGGGGATCCCAACCTAAGACATCCTAGGGTGGAGTCCAGAGGCTGCAGGGAGGGTAGAGAGAGAACACAGACTAAAAGACGACTGCTGGGAAAACTAAAGAAACATTTTGTATCATCTCCCAGATCCCATAGTGTGCATGTATGTGTACATGTACATACATGAGAGTGTATACTTTTCCTTTACTGGTGAAGAGATTTCCTGCATGCTTTTCCAATATTATAGACCTACCTAAAGAGTTGCATGTTATTTTGGCGTTCTATTTTTTCATCCCACTGCTCCCCCTGCCCCCATCCCCAGGCCTTTAACCTGTGTCTCTGGGTTGTACATGATCAGCACCCTAACCACCTCAGCTTCCTCAGCCACATAGGTATGCCTAGAGTTGCATGTTATTTTATACTAAAATGTGCTTTTCTTATACTTTCCTAATATTGGTAAAAGCAAAACAGTCTTGACAAGAAATAAAATAAATGAAAACACAGTTTAAAGAAATGACATTATATGAGCCTCAAGCAAAGTAACTCTAGGAGAGAAGACAGATGAAGGGGTGGGAATGGAGAAGCATCTCCTTTCTGGGTTCGTTTGATTTCCCTGCCCCTGAACTGTGAGCACCAGCCCCAGCTCTTGCCTGGTTCTTGGCTGAGACACTAGACTTCTGCCTCTCTTTTTCCCTTCATACTATGAATGACAGTAATGAAAACAGCATCTGCTATATCATATTTACCAGGGTACCAGTGTTTTAAAGTTATTCATGTATTTAACCCATGTAAAAATGCCATCTTCTTTTCACAGGTGAGGACACTGAGGCATAGAGAGAATATAACAAAAGCCTGCTTTTTCTATTTCACATAGTTTTTAGGGATTACATAATGTATGTAAAATGTTTTGGCAATTCTAACACACCACACATGTATACAGTATTATATTACTGTTATAATTATTACTGACCATGTTAACAGCTGTTTTATGGGCTATGGACCTATCCTTGTTGTAAGTAATATTTTCCTGCCCAACTTTATAAAACAGAAAGGCCATATTCCTTACTAAGGTGTAGTGGGGTACTATTTACCTATAGAATTTGTTTACTTAGAGCTTACAAGGTTCTTTCTGTCTGTAGTGGGTGTCCCAGTTCGAACCTAATGTTTCTTGCTACTCTCATAGCTATTCACGTCAAGAGGGCTGGTATAGTGGGATCACCAGGGAGCTCCAGAGGAAGCCCACAGAGTTGACTATAGGCCCTGCCTTTAGCTTATTTTATGTGTTAATTGTGTCCCCCTCAAAAGATATTGAAGTCCTAATCCCCAATACCTGTTAATATGCTGTTATGTGGAAATTGGTTATTTGCAGATGATCAAGTTAAGGTGAAGTCTGGTAGACCCGAGTCCAATATGACTGGGGTCCTTATTAAAAAGGGGAAATTTAGACTGATTGTACAGAAGGAAAATGATGTGAAGGCACAGGGAGAAGTCCATCTACAAAACAAGGAATGCTTGGTACTGCCAGAAACTAAAAGAACAGCACAGAACACCCTTCCCTCAGAAACCTCGGAAGGAACTAACCCTATCAAACAGCCTAGTTTCAGACTTCTCACCGCCAAAACTCTGATACAATAAATTTCCATAGTTTAAGTCACCCAGTTTGTGGTACTCATATAGCCTTTGTTATTTTGTTACTAATACATTAAACAGCTTCCCCTTGATAAGCTGCCTCCATTCCCAGGCCTGGATGAGAAGGCAGAACACCCTTGTAACCACCTCTTTAGGTCAAAGAAGAATGTGGGAAAGAGTTCTGAGCCAAGGAAAACCAATCATAGGCTTGCCAAGACCCACAATTACCTGTGTGAAAGAGATGGCTTGGAACCATCACATTTTCTCTTGAACAATATGAAGTTGTAGTGGGTGGTGGGTCCTAATTTGCAAGTCCACCAGACCCTGGCATGTGGCTGACATTTTCAGCTATGCACAAGATGAGTAAGCAGAGGAATTTGGTCAAGAGAAAAACAAGAAGGATGGAGAGAGGTGAAGCTGATGAGAGAGAGAGAGAGAGATTTTTGGAGACTAGCTAGGCCATAGAACTGTCTTGTTTCTGACCTTCCTCAAACCACATTTCTCTGGTTTTCCTCATGAATGTCCTAGAATAAATTGCCCCCTTTTCCTTTGATAATTTGATTGTCCTCTTTCTTGCACCTAAATTGGACTGACTATGACAGTTTAGAAAGGAAACTTCAATCCCTAGAGAAGAATGTTGATTAGAAAAGCAGTGATTTGACCCAATTCCCCATAGTCTCCTGGCTTAATCTGAGAAATACTAGAATAGGCGAGTTCAAAATTGAAACAATTGCTTTCTCAAAAAGCTAGGTGATATGAGGCCAAGTTAGAAAATTTTGGAGCCCTGTGACAAATTATAAACCTCCCAAAGAGGAGAAAGATGGGGACACTCTAAGGGAATAGTAACTATTAGTGGAGCTGAGCTCTGGAAGGGTTACAGGGGGTCTAAAGCTGAAGAACCTTTCAAACAATGCCAAGCAATTTGACCTTTTCCAGAGAAGAAGAGTGGCCCTCACTTATAGGCATTTCAGAAAGACTGTTATCAGCAGGGTAGAGAATGGATTAGATAGGGACACCACTGGGGTTAGGGAGTTTGACTAAAAGACTATTGCTGGAATCTAGCCATGAGATGATATTGGCCTTAGATGAAGACTGGGCCTTGGAGGAGAGAAGAAGGAATCATGTTAAGAGATATTATCTTGTGTGGATTGGTGGAACTGGGAAGAGAGATATGAATAAGAACATTCTCACTGGGGTGAGGGGTGGGCAGAAGTGAGCCCTTGGTGCTGAGGGTCAAGGCAGCAACATTCCTAACCCTTATCACTTCAAGAATCAATTCCCTGACATTTAAGACCTGACCTCCACCCCATGTGGCCCCTATGCCTAAGGGCTGAAAGCATGTGCCATGCCCTCAAATGGCAGAGACACTTCTCTTTAGGCCACTGCCTGCACAGAGCTGCCGCCTGCTTGGAGGTTTGCACTAGAGCTCTGTGTTTACACATTCAGGAGAATAGAATCTCACATAATCATATATGTGACAAAAGCCTCAGCTATAAGCAACATTAATGAAGACAAATGAATCAGCCAAATGCTGCAGCTTGCACAGCAGCTCCCAGGGCCCTGCCTTGCAGGCAGGCTGCTTTGTGGGGGAAGCTTATTTCTTGCCTGCCTGATGGAGATGTATGAGGAGCCTCCCACTGAGGGGGCACCTCACTTATGGCCTGGACAGCCCAGGCAAGGGGGCCAGGAGTGGCAGGGGCCTTTAAGGGAATTCTGAGAAGATTCTAAGAGCATGTTCACTCATTTTCATGAAAGCTATCTTAACGGAGAAATGCAAGTAGACATTAGTTGGATATGGTGGTCTGATTGTGTTTAATAAATAAGCTCCCTGTAACCTGAGGTTTACTGATTGGGAAAGTAGCTATTAGAATGATAGTTCTAGCCAGTGAGTAACTATAAGCCAAAAGATGCCTTACTGAGTGTCATGAATCAGTCTTGTGTGTGGAAGGGAGTGCAGCTCTTAGCTGAA
This sequence comes from Solenodon paradoxus, assembly GCA_004363575.1. Lineage (NCBI taxonomy): Eukaryota > Metazoa > Chordata > Mammalia > Eulipotyphla > Solenodontidae > Solenodon > Solenodon paradoxus. The sequence continues at coordinate 203,787 of RJWH01002332.1, forward strand.
TTCCCTTCTCCCCTATAAAGCTACTTGCATATGTATCCATTTCTCTTTGTGACAGAAGAAAAACCATTCAGCTTTGGGACTTTATTCCCAACCTCTCTTGAGGGGATTACAGCCAATAGAAAAAAGGAAGGCATTTCTAAATCAAACAGCCTGACATGAGCTGGTGAAATGGCCATGGCTCTGTCCTGGCCCCAGATGGCAAGGATGGATGGCAAGTAGGCCCCACTCTGACAGGCTGGGTTTGATGCTTAGAACCAGCTCAGACAACTTCTAGAGGTGGCAAGACAGCCACCTACTGTGCCTTTGGTGCGAGGACAAAAAAACAGCCCCATTCACAGGCAGAACTGTTTGCTAGGAAATCATCCAGACCTATCTGCAGGAAGTCCTGCTATCCCTTAGGTGTTTGCTCCTTGCCATTCAAGAACGTGCAGGGAAGACAGTCTCTCTCTCTCCTAAGGACTGTCTCTGACAGGGCATTTTTTTAAAATGTCCCTTATCAGAGTCTACATGAAATATTCTCAGAATTTCCCAACAAATTAAACAAACCCATTTTATTACGTTAATATGAAGGGGGTTGAAACTAATTAATCAGTGTAAAGATCGGAACAGCCAAACACAGCGAGACAATGGAATGAAAACTTGGCAGGTCAGTAAGAAGTCTGGATGCAGACAGTGGGACAACCCTGGGTCTCATTCCCTATGGAAGACATTCCAATTGCTCAGTAAAAGAAAGTCAGTTGGGTGACAAATCCATTGTCATCAGCAATCTTTAGGGAATAGTCTCTTAATGACCCTCAGATTGATTTTCCATTCTTGGAAGGAAGAAAAAGTGATTGGCAAACATAAATATCTTTTAATAAAATGAGGCATGTAGTAGAAGAATATTTGTGTGCAGAAGAAATAAACCATAAAACATGCACTTAGGAAAACAGTATCAACAGAGTGACTACAAGTCAGTAAATTGGTGTGGGAAACAGTGTGGAACCTCTTTGTGCATCGCTTAGCTAAGCAGCCTACCCCTGGGGTGCAGGGAGGGGAACCATACATGTAACCCAAGGGCTCATCATCTCCTAAACCAAGGGTTAGGCCAGATGGACCCAAAGGTCCCTTCTAGCCTAAAAATGTGACTTCATTATCATTCAAGGGCTACCTTGAAAGAGGGTCAAGTCAGCATTAAAGTAAGTTCTGGAGATAAATGTGTCATCGGAGGACATAGAGTGGGGCCTCCTAACATCAGGCCAGATCTGATCTTCACTCTCTTACGACTTCTTCATTGAATCTGCTCAGAACCCAATCAAATTATACATTATTTTATAGTTGCTTAACATGAGATGTTCAAAATATACACATCCCTCATGTCTCCTGAAGCAGTGAAAAGTGTTCAGTCTTTGAAGGCTGAAAGAACTGGGTTCGACTCTCTACAGCATAACTAGCTGGTTGTGGGATACTAATGAATTGCTTCCATACAATGGAAGCCAGGCATTAAGACGAACAAGGTGATATCTGAAACTGGGCATGGTATTTTATCATGTATTTGATGAATAGTAAATCTACACACGTAAACTTATATTCTTTTATAAATCAATGTACATACACACACACAGAATGAGGTAGCTCTACAGGAACTCACATGAAAAAAAAATGCCCATAATATATTATTTAAAAGTACATTGCAGACACTAGCCAAGTGTCCATCTGTGGATGAATGGATAAACAAATGTGGTATGTACAATGGAATATTATTCAGCCTTTAAAAGGAAAGAAATTAACACATCCTGTGACACAGATGAACCCTGAAGATATTATGCTAGGGGAAATATGCCACTCACAAAAACATAAATACTGTACAATCCATTTATACGAGGTACCCAGAGAAGTCAAATTAATAAGAACAGAGAGTAGATTGGTGGTTGCTGGGGACTGGGGAGTGGGTGGAGTGGGGTGTTAGTGTTTGATGGGCTGGTGTTTCAGTTTGGGAAAATGCAAAGAATTCTGGAGATAAATGGTGGTTATGGTTATACCGCAAAGTGAATGTAATTAATGACACTGAACTGGATGCATAAAAAAATAGTTAAAATGGTGAATGTTATGTGTATTTTCCACAGTAAAAATAACTAAATGGCAGAACAGTAATTAAAAGCATTATCCAATTCTGATTAGACATTTTTGCATCTATATATACTGTCTATGTACATAGGAAAGTCTGAGAGGATACACAGCACACTGGAAGCAGGAGTAACTATGGGGGAGTGGGATTGAGAAGGGGTGGTAATGGATGACATGATTTACAAGTTACTAATGTCTCAAGGCTTGAGGGTTTTCAATCAATTTTGACAATGCAATGTCAATAAATTCTGATGCTTAAAATGCCTCCGTTTCAAAAAGAAAAGGTATTCATCATTACTCCTGTCATAGCTTCCTGAGACTTAGTCTATGAATTTCCATTTTTCACCAAATACAGTCCAAATTCTTTAGCCTGTTAGGGAAGCCTGTACAAATGACCTTCAACTTCTTACCATTCCTTTTCAGCTGTTTCCATGGCCCAGGTTAACAACCAGCCACTATTTCCTGAGCACAATTCGTCACCTCCATAGCTTTGGTCAAGTCCCTTCCCTCTATAAGCTGTCGTTGCCCCCAGTCTCTGCCTGCAGAAGTCTTGTCCAATATTTAAAGACATGGTCTCTGAAATCCATGGGTAGAAGTGATCTCTCCTTCCTCTCTCAAGGCCATTGTCATATCTAGCCCATCTTTGATTTGTTTGTGTATACATCTTCTCTTTTCTCAGTGACTCTATACTCCTGGAGAGAAAGGACCAGGCATTATGGAGATGTGAAATCCCCATGGCGTCTACTACAGTGGAATGAGACAACAGCAGCGATGGCAGTGGTGCTGAGATCTCCACCCAGTGCAGCTCGCGTGACCCAGAGAACCAGCACCTCCTTATATTTTGTACCCTAGACATCTCTCTCACCTCACTGAGTCCCAGTCCTACTCATTACTGAGTCCCTCTGTGTCAGGTACTGAGCTAAGAAATGACATATATCACACCTCACTTTATCCTCACAAGATTTCTGTGATAAAGGTGTTATTATCCCATTTTGCAAATAAAGAAACATGGCTTAGAGATTAAATAACTTGCCTAAGATCACACTGCACAAGCAGGGATTTGAACTCAAGCCTCACTGATTCCAACTCATGTGGTCCCAATAACTATTATTTACTGTCACACAGTATACTTGGACCTGCGGTAGGCATTCAATGCTTGCATGTTTAAAGATGTTAACTGACAAAAGGCCACAGGGAGACCGCAATGATTATTGACCTGGTGATGTCAGAAACTAGTGCTCTGGGGTTCCTTGGTCAAGCTCTAGTGTAAGAACTAGAAATACCAGTTTCTCCCTGTCTGCAGTGTGTGAAAGAAACTCCACCCTCATTTTATTGTTTTGTTCAGCCACATCTTCTCCTTCATGCACTTCCTCAATCCATGTCTCTCTAAACAAGCCTTGTCCTTTCCCACCAATACCCAGGGCCTCTGCTCTTATCTTTAGATGGTTAAGTGAGGAAAAGGGGAGAAAATGGCTGTGAAAACCTCTCAGATTCAGACCTCAGACACAGATAGGAGGAAACAAGTCCTTTAGATCGAATTTCGCCAGCTCCACATTTTGCACTCTCTAGAAGCCAAGATGGTGAGCAACACAGAAGATCCTTTGCACGGAGAAGACTCCAGGGGTGAGAAGGAGAGGCTGCCCGCTGCTGAGAGAAGTAGGGACCTCTGTGTCTCAGCCCTTCTTCCTAGAGAGAAAGCCCCAGTACTTGGTGTATCCAGGTTTGCAAGGTGCACATCGGCCACTGAAAGGTGGCTACTCTGACTGAGTTGTACGCTGTGTGTAAACTACACACATGAGCCAAAGACTTAGCATGAAAAAAAATGTAAGACATACTATTAATAAGTTTTATTTGATGACATTAGAGGATAAAATTTTGCATGACAGGTTACAATATTTATTGTTAAAATTAATCTCGCTTTTTTAGACGTTTTTTATGTGACGAGATAATGTAAAATTATGTTACTCACATTTGTAGTTTGCATTATCTTCTCACTGAACAAAACTGATCTCGACCCCCTTGACTTACACAAACAACCAGGGTTCCATCTGGGTTTTCCGTACAGTGGCAGCTGTGGTGACTTATTATACAGCTAAAGGGTGTCCCTGCCTTCGAAGTCAACTGCAGTCTGCAAATAAAAAATAGCTGGATCTTTGTGCATTCATTCACACCTCCCTCTCCAACCTATTCTCTTCTTTTTATTCATTTTTTTTTTTATGTTTGTTTGGTTTTCACCCCTAGCCCCAGGGCTCAAACCCAGTCTTACATGATCTGCCCCTCAGCTACCTTGCCCACCTGAGCCACAGGGGATGCTTATTTATTTACTTATTTTTCTTTCTTTTAGAATAATGATTCTCCAAAAATATTAAACCAAAACAAAACCCTAAGTGCCCTTCAACAGATGAACTGATAAATAAGATGTGATATATATATGCGTATATGCATATACATACGTGTGTGTGTGTATATACACGCACACAATGGAGCAACACACAGGTATCAAAACTGTGAAATCCTTCCATAAATAGCAACATGGGTAGATCTGGAAGGAATTACACTTAGTGGCATAAGCTAGAAGGAAAAAGTCAGACATTACATACCACTCATATGTGGTGTATAGAGATGGCAAGCAAATGAATGAACGAAATTAAGCAAACCAGATTACAAAAACTTAACTAAATCAAATAACAATAGATTTTCAGCTCCCCCAAAACAGCAAATCTGGGTTCAGAAAAAGAAAGGGGAGGGGGTGTAAATGGAATAAAGGGAATCGGTGAAGGAAAAACTGAAACAGAGGTGAACTTACTATATAGACATTGATTTACTATGATATATATCTGAAACCTATTTAGTATTATATTAGTATTATAATATTCCTTCAATTCCATCCAGAAACTCTGATTCAGAATCTGTGGGGCTAGGGCCCAATGATCTGATTTTTGACAACTCTCATACATTATTCTGATGCACACTAATGTTTATGAACCACTGTCTTTGGGCATTGTTTTGAAATTTTGCTACATATTAATATTAGCTGGGAGAACTTTGATAACTCCCAAGGTCCGGCTCATGCCCTATGTCAAATAAATTAGAATCTCTAGGAATGGGACACAGGCATCAAGTCTTTTATAGAACTCCCCATTTGATTCCAGTGAGCAGGCAGAGTTGAGCCCCATGGTCAAAGCATAAAGGACTCAAGAAGTCAGTCAGCCATTTTCCTCAGAGCTCAACAGGCACAGCTCTGGGCTAGGCAGTGAGAAACCTTACTGTGGGGAGAAAACCATGCTGCAAATGGAGTGAGAAAGGGGCGAACTGTACATGACTAAACCAAGGAGGCCTCTTTCATCATAGGCCAGCTGCTACAGTGAAACAGGGAGTTACATTTTCTGAAGCTGAAATGATAATGTAGAATGGGAACTATTTTCCCACAGCTCACCAAGAGGACAGTGATCAATGGGTCACTTGGAGGTCAAAATAGTTCTGGGATCCTTTCATTCTCTGGGGTTCAAGGTATGTTGAAACAAATAAATGTCCAAATATGGTTTCAAAAATTGTGATAGGGCACATCTTGTGGCTCAGGTGGCAAAGGTGCAGGCCATGTGAAGTCCAAGGACTTGGGTTCGAGACCCCTGCTAGGGGATGAGAAAACAAAAGCACGGCATTCAAAGCACTAAGAGGAAAATCAAATGGCAGTTCATAATCACAGATACATTTTTTAAATTGTGTTGTGTTTTAGAAATTTACATTTAATCCATTACAGTTAACAACGTGTAGAGTTTCAAGCACACACAAAAAGCAATGGAATCATCCTATTCACAGTGTAATAATAGTGGGATTTAGTTAAAAAATTCATGGGCATGGTACCAAAGTGGAGCAGAAGTTTAAAGTCATGATTATTTTCTTCTTTCAGTTCTATTAGCATGTCTTTGGAGATAGAATTTTAATATAAATCTGAAGCCTTCTGTCAGTGCGAGATTCCTGGATGAAAGGCTTGCCCCTGGGACAGGCCCGAGAGGACAGCAGGGAAAGAAATTCAAAGTGTGGCCTGGGGCCACTGTGCATGGTCCACCATGGGGGAGGGGGAGCTTGGGCATCCTGACAGCAGCCTCCCCTTGGGAGGGAGGTCTGGGCTTTGCAGATGCGCACATATCGTGGTCCTCCCCTACTCAATGCCAGTCTGTGCTGGCACCCTCCTGGCCTCCAGTTCCCCGCTTTCATAGGAAGCTGGCAATAGGAAATGGGGCAATGACAGTCACAAGACACCTTTCTTTTAATTTACCAAGGTAATTTCTCTTGTTGATATACAGTGGCTGGAAGAGGAGAGGACCTGCAGCACTGTAGGTCTATAAAAGCACAAATTCTTCTGTTCCAGAGGCTAGTCTGGGCTCAGGGCTCCATGTGACGCTATGCCTCAGGAAGAAGAGAGAAAATCCTGGATGAACAATCATTGCCTGAGAGGCAGGCATGTCAGCGAAGGACTGCAGTTGGTCGCAGCAGTACATGCTTTCTCCTTTGGGAGGTGAACGCAGAGATATGCCAACTACAGGAACCACCATCTGCAAGCCTCAGAGGTCTCTCAGGTAAGGTCTGTGACATCCAAGCAGTGCAGGCAGCCTGGGCACTGTAGGGCAGAGGGGTGGGTGTGGGATAGGTGGCAAAGAGGAAACAGCAGCCTTATCTGTTATTCTTGACTCCATCTAAATCAATGGCTGCCACAGACTCCCTATTTCCAGGAGATATAACCTCAGCCCACATGATACCCTGTCCCATGAGGACCAAGTCTTCTAGGGAAGAAGGCCTACATCCAGGTGGATATGGGTGAGGACTGGGATTCAAAGTACAGGACCAGGCCTTATATTCATAGGCAGAAGGATCAGCCACTATTAAAGCCTTTATGTCCTTAGCCAGGGCAGGGTCTGATTTCTTGGTCTTATCTCATTATCCTCCCTCTAGGGGGAAGAGGAGGAGGAGGGGAGGGGAGGGAGAGGAAATGTAGCGGGGAAGAAGGAAGGAAGGAAAAAATGAGCACATGGGCTGCCCCCAGACCCATGGCACTGGGATGGTAAATACTTGGGGGGAAGCCAGCCGTCTGGAACCTCAAATCTTTCACATCTCTCCAGCCAAGATTCAGACCTGTATATTCTGGTCTCTGTTTGACCCATTTTACCTAGGCTTTAAATTACCCAGACTTGGGTCTGGGTTTTCCTGTCCAAAACTGTCCTCTGGAAATGCATATTCTCAGAATCACATTTCTGGGGCTTAAATGCAGGTCAATGTGGACTTAGCAGTCTGGCTGCATACCATTTCCATCAGCCCATCAGATGAACACACACAAGGTGCTGGCTGCAGGGCCCAGGAGACAGCAATCATCCAGGTAAACTGGAATGGCCCAGCTGGAGTGCAACCAGTCCTAGCTATTTAGAGATCATAAGGAGGACACAGAAGGTCTGAGATCAGACCTTGTGGAATCGATCCTTCATCGACTATACAACTACTGGTTCCAAATCTACCCCTCAGTTCTCTTAGATGAAAGACCATTTTGGAAAGACAACTTAAGCCAAATCCCAGAGAGTCTTGCACCAAACACCTTAACAATAGTAGCAGTAATAATGAGTTAACATGCATCACTCACGGTGTGCTGCGCAGTTCTAATGCCTCACATGGAGTTCCTCTGGGGTGAAGTGAAGGTGAACCACCCTCGCTCCAATGTAAGGTGAGGACAGTTCTTTCCCTTTTGCTATCCTCCAACACAGCTCCATCTTGACTTTTCAACTTCAGGTCTTAACCAGATGAGGCCTACTTCTCATTACAAAGGGTGGCAAGCCCCTGACAGCTGTACTAAATGAGCTGGCCTTTAGGAGAAATACTGGAAGGACTGGTTGTCTTGAGGAGGCAAGTACTGATTACTCATCTCTATGGTTCCTTTGGGAGTCATGATTGGGGGCGAGTCTAATTTTGTGAAAATATAATATATAAAAGGCCTAAATTAATTCAGAAAATCATTATTGTCTTTATAATACAATCTGTTCTGAGGTACCTTTTTGTATTTCCAAGTGTATTTAAAAAATGATTTTAAAATTAGATTTACCTAAACCTCATCAAGCCCACATAAATTATATGCCACACACCTATTTAAGTGCTCCTAAAACACTAGTTTTTATGGACCATATTGTTCTAGAACAGTGTGTGTGTGTGTGAGTGTGTGTGTGCGTGTGTGTGCCTGCACACAGGGGCATGGCTAGGAGGAAGAGATTAAGAATAGCTGCTAAGTGTGTGGGTCACACATAGGCTCCAACACGTGGTGTTCTCACAAAACACCCTTGGGAGAGGTACTGCTATCCCAATTTTCAGATGAAGAAACAGACTTGAGAAGTAAGCAGTGTCCTCTTCATCTCTTCATTACACAACCGTTCATAGCAGACTCTGATTGAAGCCTGCGCTTGCCTGACTGTGGTGAGCAGATCTACAGATAAGATATAAGCAGGACAATATCTAGATATTCTCTAAAGTTATGCCCCAGGGGTCCCTAATCATAGATGTGATTGCAGAGTCGGGTGATTTCTTCTTTAAATTCCTTGACTTAATCCAGTCAGAATGAATTTTAACTATGTCTCAATCTGCTTTTGGCTTCAAAGAGCTACTCAAACACTGGAGCTAGCTCAGCTAGCAGGCCTGTGAATAAATGCCCCTTCCAGAATCATTCATGATGAGCAGGACTCAAATGCCTGACCTGCTCCAAAAGGGCTGTCACCCAAAGCTGCCAGTTCTGAACAATAGGTGCTCTAGTGACGGAACCACTGGCTTGAACATCAAGCCTGAGAGGAATACTACAGGAGGTTCTCCCGGAAGCTTCCTGAAGTTCAGATGAGTGGATTCTGCATCCTGACAAGCCGATACAAATTCCAGACCTGGAATGTCTACCCAATGCAGGACTCAAACCTAAGACACTCAAATTGTTACCTCATGTTAAGAAGGACCCAAAGCTGTAAGCAATTAGCACAGCATCTGTGAGACTAGGGAAAGACAACACAGAGACCAGGGCTAAAAATGACTATTTTGGTTCACATGGAAAATTGATATGCTGTGTGCATGGTAAAATCCTTTCAGTTATGTTATTAACCTGTACATTTTTTCAAAATTCAAGTTATAAATTTTATTCTGGGAAAAGTAGCATGATTCCTATATCATCAGATGATTTGTAAGTAAACTAAAATGCTATAGGAAACTTTAGTAAAAAGAACTGATGCAACAAATGAACCCAGGAATTAGTGCAAATTAATCACACACATTTTTGCACAGACAGCCTGGCCTCCAAGCTCAGGCCTGTTTCTTGATGGCAGTATAAACCTGGCTGAATTGCTTGACCTTCCTGAGTAACGATTTATACCTCGTATAAATAGGTAGCTGCAACACAGATTACTCTGTGTCTTCAGAGAGACTCCCCACAGAGAAGGCTTAATATGGTGCCTCGACATCCGTACTCAGTAAATTTTAGCTTCATAGAAAAGGGAATGCCACAAACAGAATCCACGTGAGCTAGACTGACACCCTGTATACCAGTGACCTTTTATCTCTCTGAAAGAAAAAATAACATGCAGCAGACCTAAGCACTCACTCAGATTTCTGACCATGAGAGCAGGACATGGTACCCAAGTTCTTTTCTGGAAACAAACAGACAAACAAACCCAAACAAATAAAACAAACAACAACATCAAAAAGAAAGCTTTACAGAAGGGCATAGAAGGTCTGAAACAGAAGCTGAACCTACTAAGCAAGAGAAGAAACCCCATGGGGCTGGGGGGTAGTGAGTCTCCTCTCTCAGAAGCCTAAGTAAAAGCTTTCTACAGTGGCTCTTGATGCAAAACTGTCCCGAAGTTATATAACTCTGGGAAAATTACTGGCTGAAGGAAGTTCAAAATGAACTTAGATAGTGTTATTTTTTAGCCTGGAGATGGAAACAGTGTTGCATTAACAGTGATTGACTGGGAAAAGCTAAAGGTTAACAAAAAAAGATGTAACCCTATATTTATATGTTTTTACAGCTTAACAAAATTTAGTTTAGCCTTATAACACATATTCATTATCTGAAGAAGACAGTGTAGAATGGTGAGAGACTCACAGGTTGTGGAATACAGTTAATATTAGAACTGTCCACTGGTACTGGGAGATCTTGGACAAGAGATGTAACCTCTGCAATTCTCCAGTTCCTCATATGTAAAATGGGGATGACCATGCCTGCCTCCGTGGTGGCTGTAAAGCGCTGGCACAGTGCCTGCCACGTAGCTGGCATCTACTAAGCATTTGTTTCATCTTGCCATTTCTTCCACATTTGTTATGTTAATGAGCAGCTCTATTTCTGAATGGAAAAGGGGGTTATACTTGCCTGACTCAGTTTCCCACATTGAAAGGCATTCTAGCCACTTAACCCCAAACCGAGAAATAGACAACATTCTGTTTAGCAGCAACACATCTGAATTATAGAAGTGGTATCCGTGAGATAATTTCTGGGGCATAATTTTCCCAACCTGAATCTACAAGAGCAGGAGAGACAGCTCGACTTGGAGCAAGAGAAAGTATCTTTCATTCTTTCACTACTAGCTAGTTTTTTGAATTTAGGCAAATCACTTAACCTGTGTTTCTGGTTCCAAATATGTAAAACGAGGGATTTTACAATGGGCAATGTCCAAAGCCTCTTGGAACTCTAAAAATTCCATTTTTCTATAGTTTGGTTCACATTATTTGTTAAAATGTCTTAGTGTATTCTACTCCAAAAGCCATGGGGTTTTACTCTGTGTTCTCCACCTTGGTTCAAGTCATGATTTGTTCCTTAAGTTAGAGGCTGTATACAACAATATTTACACAAACAGGATCTATGTGAACCAGGGTGCCAGCTGTCACCGTTAAACCTTCTGCTCACTCTGGAGATCATCTATAGCCATGTGAGATGGGAATAAATGAATCTGTCACAAAGATAAGATTTTACAGTGGAAATGAGTTTTCTGCTGAGGTTAAAGCATCAAAAATGCTCTGAAGACTGTTTTATACCTAAATGATGTCACATGAATTAAAAACACAGACTCCCACATCTCTGTAGATTTAGCTTCCCATGGTTGATACAAATTTCATTTAAATCCCAACTGACCCCTCTCCCTGAACATTTTTTTGTCAGAAATCCAAATAAATGAGTTCACATACCATCAATGGCCTATCGTCAAACCATTTTGTTGGTTTTATAGAATGCTAAGGTCTCACAAAACTAAGTAGTCGATGTATCACTGTAGCCTTACAGTTTTCCCAACACTTTGTGTTTTGTGCATAGCAGGCTGGGAGCTCTTCGAGGCGGCACAGTGTCCTGGTCTAGTGTAGGTGCTTGTATTCGTTTGCTAGGACCACCATAACCAAGTGCCACAGACTGGGAAGTTCAAACAATAGAAAATTATTTTCTCACAATGTTGAAGAGCAGATGTCTAAGATCCAGGTGTTGGCAGGGTTACTTTATTCTGAGGCCTCTCTCCATGGCTTGTAGATACTGTTTTCCAGTCTTGTAGGCCTTTCTTCTGTAGGTCTCTGTGCAAATTTCCTCTTACAATGATATCATTGATAGTGTATTAGGGCCCACTTCAATTAATCTCATTTAACTTTAATTACCTCTTTAAAGAATTTATCTCCAAATAAAGTCATATTTGAGGTACTGAAGGCTGAAACTTCAACACGTAAAACTGGGGACGCACACTACAATGTACAATGAGTGAGTGAGTGGTGGAAGGGTGGGGAGAGATATCGATTAACGGGTGGATGGATGGATAAACAATCAGGTCGTCAACAAATACTACTGAACTGAGTGATTATACATAATCACTTATGGAGATTGAGTTTTTAGGCTAATATCAACTCAAAGATTTTACATTATATATTTTAACCCAGGCTTGCAAGACTTTTTTTTTTTTAATTATTATTCATCAAATTCTTTCAAGCTGACAAACGATAGCCACGCCCTGACTTATCAGTGCCATTTCCCTTGACATTCCCATTTGGGAACTTGGTTATTTCCTGTATCTAAGAGAATATCAATATTTGCCTGTAATGATGACTGCCTCTTCCAAACACACCCACCTATTAAGACATTTCACATTAAGAAAACAGAAATAACTAGAGAATTAGTTTTAGTTAGATCTATGGCTTGATTTCCTTGTTCATAACTGCTTTGTTTGTTTTTAACTGAACCTGGCTAACACTTTCTATGTTGTCTTAGTACTCTTTAATTTTGTTTAATGAATTATAGGAATGTCCCTATAGACTTGTGGGGAAAAGGGAGAACACCCATCGGGCACTTCATCGACTCCATACTCTGATTCATTTGGTCACTTAGAGAGTGAACTACATGTCTGATGACATAGGAACTCACAGACCCACTCTCTACTGCCAATGTTCCTTCTCCATTCCTCTAACTGAAGAATGAACATGGTCATATGTAAACCTATCAAGTGGTTGTAGATGCTTGTCTGGATGGGGTCAGCAAAGTGCCTGTACTCTTTGCCCTGCCCTACCACAGCCTGAGTCATGTTGCTGGACTGCCAGTGTGACTCAGTGCTCCCCTTGTGTTAGTCTCCGTCACAGTAGGAAGCACTGCCAGGAGACATGTCCACCCTGAATGAATGAACTGTTTGTAGCGCGGCTAGTATGAGGGACTGATTCATTGGTGTGAGGGAATCATGTGAGCTTTCATTCATTCCTCACTCATCCATCCCTTACTGGAAATCTTGTTCAACAGATGAGCTGTGGCATAGGCTCCCCTTGAAGTGGTTGTGGTAATTTTAAAAGATTTGTTATGATTTATACCAGTTCCATGCTTAAAAAAATAATAACAACAGAGAGATAAATGGATAATGTGAGTTCTAGCTATATAATATGTGAATTAGGTATTAAAATTTAAAGACAATTTTATTGTAGTCCTTTGCCAATGACAATGATGAATTATCTGGCTCTGATCTGATTGTCTCTCTGCTTCTTTCCCCTGAGGTTTCCTGAGATTAAGTGGTATAAATGAATATTTCCATGGGCGTCATGAGGCAAGATACCATTTGATTTAGACTACATGGGTAGAATAGACTCTAAGGTTCTGGTTCTCCCCATCTGTAGAGATCTTTCCCCATTCCCACATGCCTAGACATTTGTACTGGGAACTAATCAAAAGCATTCAGGTGCTATAAAACCTCTTGTCAGGACGTTAAGCCAAGTGATTTCTGACTTCTCTCTGTTTACCTCTCTTTTTTAAAATGTGTTTTAACTGTCTTGTTTGAGGCAGGTTTTACTGAGAACTACTTCACATGCTTTTTCAGAGTAGGTGGCATGTAAATCACAATTGAAGAAAAACCTTCAAACCAACATAATATTTTCAGAGTGTGAAAAGCTCAATGAGGAGGAGGCAAGAGAGAGGGCGAGTTCCTCTTGGACCTGCCAAGCTGGGCACATCTGTCACTAGGCTTTGGGCTTTGTAGGCTGAGGGATGATGGAAGAACCATGCAAAGGTCTTTGAGGAGCTCTACTCTGCCAGAAGCAGATCACCTAATTCACTCAGGCTTGGCTCTGCTGACAATCTCATGTTACAAAAGGACACGAATACAGTGAAAAGAGCTACTGCCTGGACTTACTTTTGGCCAGTGAGAGAGCACTAGATGGATGACAGAGGAGAGGGGACTGATGCTTGGAGAGTAACGGGACCTTGTCATGACATGATTTATAAAGTCCTAAGGAGGGGATATGAGCAGTTTGTGTTCCTGAGACTATAGGAAAGCCGAACTCCACAGGTCCAGAGAAAAGACGATGTGATCCGACAGACTTAAACTCAGAGGGTAGCATGAGGTGGAGGTTAAAGAACACAGTCAAGAATCTGGTCAGACATGAGCCAGGCTCCTGGCTCTGCCCTTATAACTACCTCCTTGTAACTCGGTAACTCCTCACTATAATCTCAATAAGATGACTTACCTTTTAAGTAGATTGTGAAAATTAAGTGAGATAATGTATATAAAGCTAGGGACTTCCTACACATATTTAGTTCCTGAATCATGGCAAACACTCCATAAAGATGACTCTTTTGTTAGCATTGCTGCAAGTCTCTTTGTGTAAGGCACTAGGCTGGATATACTCTGATCTCATGTCAGAGGTTCTAATCTTATATAACTTGATTACAAAAAGACTGGAGGCTCCACATAATGTAATTCTGACTATCCTAATTCCAGAGAGGAAGAAGAGGGGGAGTTAGCCAGAGAAATCACTATGTCTCTAGTGAGCTTATATTTTACAAAGACACTTACAAAGGCAGGAAGGAGGAAATTTCAGCCAAAAGCAGATACAAAGAAATGGCATAAAATGAAAGAATCAAGTCAGGGAAGTGGAAAGCTGGGGTTTGGGATTAAAACATACACAGAATAACAATAAATCATTGGGGTGTGCTCAAAACAAGAGCAAGGACAAGAGAAGGGCTAGTGTACTGTCTGGAGCGGATCACGCAGTTAGCTAAGAGATGACACAGTGAAAACAAATTTACTAAATTCCTAGTTTGTTTCCATATCCTCTATCAACAAGAATGATCTTTGAGCCTGAAAGGAGAGCAAAGACACAGCCAAGAGGAAATTAAAGTCTGAGATAGTCAAGAGATAGGAGAGGAGCACCTAGCTGCTGCATTAAAATCTCTAGGCTCCAATGAATTACATTTCAGCACCGTCTGTGTAAGCACCCAAATACTGACTGCAACAGGGACAGGGTAATAAACTGCCCTAAGACTTTAAAAGAACATGAATTCATGATTATAATATCTAGGAAAATGGCAATATGATAACGTGAGAATTTATGAAGCACAGTAGAAATTCCAAAAACTTGCAGAGGGGCAAATATCACACTTTTAGTGCCAGTGACTTTTATCAAACTTCAAGCTGGCATTGATTTGGGAAGATGAATGCTGGTCAGATTAACCTCATGTCTCTCATTGGGTTCCTCAGTTGCTAACTATTCCACAGACATTGTAGAGTAGCAAATGGTTAACAAAAAAAAGGCACATAATCTCTTTGTGAACCAGGTAGAAAGATAGTCTCCATGATGATACAGTTAGGAATGGCTCAGTTATAATTCCAAAGAGTACTGGAGAACAGTCTATAGAGGGATTAAATGGCACATGACTCAGTCTTCAGTGCCTCTCTATACAGAGAATGGTCTTGACTTGCAGGACAAAGAAAGTTTGCTGACATCTGCTGGGAGAAAGATCAGGAAGCAGCTGGTAGAGTGGAGGAGGAGGTTGAGAGCACAGACTGAGAAAGAAGAAAGTCTGTGAATGACAATTCCATTCCTTACCAGTTGTGTGATGTTAAAGAAATTACTTACAATCTGACTCAATTTACCCACCTGCACAGTGCAGATAACAATCTGTCTACCTCACTAGATGAGGTAGATTCAATTATTACGTATAAAGCATTTGGAATAATGCTACCTGATTATAGAAGTTATCAAAATTACAACCACTTCTGTCAGGCTAAAATTACAGAGTCTTATCAAATGAACACTATAAAGAAATATTCACAATATAGTACCCAATAAGGAAACCAACCTAAAAGTCTAACTTAGGGAACTGATATTAAATACACATGATGAATACAACAGCTATAAAAATCATGTTAAATATGGAGAAAAGTGAGACCCTATATATTGCTATATTGGTGGTATAAATTGGTACAACCATTATGGAAAGCAGTCTGGAGATTCTTCAAAACATAAAGAAGAAAAATTCCATATGATCCTGTTACCTCACTTTTGAGTATTTACCAAAAAACACAAGATACTAACTTGCAGAGATATAGTCCCCATGTTTATTCTAACATTATTTATAATAGTTAAGTGCTAGAAACAACCTAAATGCTTATTGACAGAAGAATGGATAAAGATGTGATATGTACACACACACACACACACACACACACACACACATACACACACTGGAATACTGGTTAACTATTAAAAAAGATGAAATCCTGCCATTTGCAACCACATAGATGGACTTAGAGGGCATAGTCAGGAGAAAAAAAAACCACTGTTAAGATTTCACTAATATGTGGTAGAGAAAACAAACAAACAAATGAACTAAATCAAGCAAAGACAGAGTTTTAGTCTATCTATAGAATCAAATTGGTGATTACAAGAAGGGAAGGTGTGAGGGTGGGCAAAGCAAGTAAAAGGAGTCAATTATGGATAGAATTGGACTGCGGTTAGTAAATTTAATGTATTAGATATAGACGTTGAGTTACAATGATGTACACTTTATACCTATGTTATTATGTAATGTTACTTCAATAAATTTTTTTTAAAGACAAAAATCATGTTATAGAAGAACGATTTGGGCAATGAGGAAACTGAATCAGGGTTAAGGGAATAGAGGCAAAGGAGGAAAAGGCAGTCTTTGAAGAAGATGGCTCTGAGGGACAGTGTTTGACAAGAGACTGAAATGAGGGGCTGAGTCATGCAGTACTAGGAAGAGCAAAGTCACTAAAGCAGGAAAGGGCTTGGGTTGAAAGGAAGCACATGAGGCCTGAAAGGGATGGGAAGAGGAGAAAGCAATGAGGGCCAAGAGACCTCATCATGCACTGCCCTGCTAGCCAGGGAAAGGACTGGGTTTATCTTTTTCTGTGATATGGAAAGACACTGCAGTTTTTTGAACAGGAGAAAATTATGATTTTAAAGGATCATATCAGTTATTTTTTGGAGAATAAAACTATAGTGGGGGTAAGAATGGGAGTAGGGAAACTAGTTTGGGAGGATGACAGTTTCACAGTGTTTGAAGAAAGATGATGATAGCTTAGATTCAGAAAATACTTTGAATAACATGATCCTAATTTTATAAAAAAGAAACACACACAAATATAAGGAAAGAAATGTATGCAGATATTAATAGTGGTCATCTCTGGCTCATGCTATTCATGGTCCTTTCATTTCCTGCTTTGTAATTTTCTTCATTTTTCACAATAAACCTGCAGTATTTAAGAAATTAGAGGGAAAAGGGACATTTTGGGGAACGAAAACAAATCAGCTACCCAAGGACAGGCCGAGTGAGGTGTGGCTCACTAACAGGCTGAGTAAAGAGATGTGGAGGGCTTGGCCGACAGCCCTCTCCCCTCTGCTGATAGTTAAATGACCAACTAAAGAAGTAATGACTGCTTGTAATAGGACATAAATTAGGGAGCTGCCTCCCCACAGGAGGTGAGGCGACTGGCCCCTTCTACTCTGCTTTATTCAAGTCCGCCTGGTGTGCAGTGCAGCTCTGGGTGTCACAATCTCAGAGATAAATGAGCTGGAGGGAGGGGACAGACCACACACTGTCATAATAAGAGTGGTTTCCACCCACTGAGCACCCACTCTGTGTCAGGCATTTTAGAAATGTGAAGTAGTTAAGATATAAAATGCTCATTTGAATGGAAGAGAAAAGGTAGCAAATGAACACTTTTTTATGCTGTCTTACATCTTATCCTTGTCATATTTTTTTAAAGTTACTATTATTGAAGAAACATTGTATCATAACATCGATTTAAGGTGTGCATCACTGTAATCAATGTCTGAATATAAAACATTAAGACTGAAATGAGCATTATCTCTTTCTTCTATTACTTTTTTTCTTGCACCCAGCCTTACCCCACGGTCTCAAACCTGGGTCCCTAGGCTTTACAGGGCCACTCCTCAGCTGTCTTCATGCCTGAGACAAGGGGTGCACACATTATCTCTATTTTATAGAACCAAGCTATATGGAATTGAGTTAGGGAAGCAGTATTGCACTATTGTGGACTCAGAAACCAGATTCTAGCAACTATGTGACTTTTGGCAAGTACTGAGTTTCCTTCTCTATAAAGAGGCTGCAACCTCAATTTCATGGGGTTGTTTGAATATTAAATTAGTTAACATCTTAGAGCACTTATCAGTGCCTAGTATAGAGAAGCTCAATACTCATCAGCTATTAGTGACGCAGCGCTATAAGCATCTAGTGAGGGGCACTGGCACTCTGGTAGTGGATATGGTGTGATGTGCACACAGATTGTGGTGCATAGTCAATACCCTGAAGATCCGTAAACAAGAGTAACAATAAAATAATAAACAAATGTGCCTAAGATCACTGGGGACTAAGTGGCGAAGAAAATAATCTGAAAGCCCTGGATAGTAACTTTCTAGTAGGTGAACATCTGCCATAGGGAAGAAGGGAGAGTCTTGTACTGACTTCAAGTAGTAGAACCAGACCCAGTGAATTTAAAGTATAATATGTTGTTTAGTATGGTTCAACCTGAAATTAGCTAGGTAATGTCAGTTATTTTTCTGGCTGTGGACACAGGTCTTCCTAGTTCAGGGAAGAGTCATTAAGCGCTCACTGTGACCTATAATTCTGTGAGATGCCCAAGATCCAGAGGTCTGGAAGGAGAGTCTAGTAAAGCTATTTGTGGCCTGACCAAGCCTGTCCCTCCAACACAAGGGTGTTATGAAGGGAGGCAAGACAAGGAACTTCCTGAGAGGAGATGTTATTAGAATCTCCCCGATGGGTTAGAATAGCGCCCACAAGGAGGCTTCTTGGAAAGAAGGTCCCCAGATACCCCAGAGAGGAAACACAGCATGAGAAAGTGGGTCACAAGGACCGAAGGTGCAGGATTACCAGCAGGAATGCAGGATAACCCTTGCAGGGGTGGGGGGAGACTGGATCCAACACCGGCCATGACTGACACTAGAAACCCTTCTGGGTAGGACTGTGATTTGAGAACGACTGAGCACTATGAACTAAAAGCTGTAATCTTGGATCCCAAGTACATGGTACCGTGCAGAGGCAGTAAGATAATCCCGCAGCATGAGGAGGTGATGCTGGACGTTATTTCAATTTTAGTACATGGTGTGAGACCAGACACTGGCAGATCACTGACTCCCCAGTTTTCTCTCTGCCTGTCTTTGGAACTGGGATTGACCTCTTTGGAATGCTTTTGGACAAGGATGTTCTTAGATGTGTAGAAGAGGTGTGAGGCGGTGGAAATCTTGAGAGAGATTTTTGGACGGCCTAATGGTGTGAGCAGGAAGATGTTCTGGCAACTGACAGGGGGGAAAAGAGATGTATTTAGTATTTGTATCCTCCATGCTGGTGAAGTGGGTTAAAGCTGTTGTATATGTTTAATAAGAATTGATGAAGCTCAACATTAAGGATTTTGTAAAATTCAGAATAAATAATAATAGTAATAAGTCAATATTTATTCACTTGTATTATTGGTGCAATTTTTTTTTTATATGTCTGAACATTTTTACATTATCCTTACAAAACCCTATGAGAAGGGACTATTTTTTTAAACTACCATTTTACGGATGAGGAACCTGAGTCCAAGAAAGATCAAGTACCTCATTCAAGGTCACACACTAGACACTGATGGAACAAGAATGAGATGACAGGGTTGCTTGATCACAGAGCCTATCCTTATAACCTCAGCACTCATCTAGTTCCCAGTCAAGATGAAAATGGGGGATGCAATGCCACACAGAAAGACAGTAAATGGGATTAAAGTAGATGAGTGTTTGGACTACAATTCCTATATAAAGCCGTTTTCTATGCAACACTGAGATTTTATGCTTCCTTGCAACCGCAAGAATCTGTGTGCTTCATTTATCTCTATAGAATTGCTATCAAAATGAAGTGTTTGTTATGAGTGGAAAATAAGTGTAGGAAATATTGCTAAGGAATATAAAGATAAACTACGTATCAAGATGCATTCTAAGTCTAGGTCCAATTTCATGTTTGTGACCTTCAGAGGAATATAGTATTATTCATTCAACAAATAATTATGACATTCCCTGCATGTGCATTGTTCTAGGTGCCTGGTATATAACCGTGAACTAGGATAGACAAGGAGGCCTAACTTTATGGATTTTTACAGTCTTAAGGGGGAAGATAAAATAAACAGTATAGATAATAGTGGAGTAAATTGTACAGTGTATTAGAAAGCTTTAGTACTTGATCACAATTGCAGTTTGGGGTTGTCAGGGAAGAACTCTTTGAGAAGGTGACATCTAAGTAAAGACTTGAAGGGGACAAAGGAGTTAGCCATGTAGGTATCTAAAGACAACATTTTAAGCAGAGGAAACAATTAATGCAAAAATTTGAGACAAGAAACTGTCTGTCTGGCTGGAGGAGCTTCAAGGAAGCCCATGTGACTGGAGCAGGGTTAGGGAGAGGGTAAGGAGGAGGTGGAGATGAGTTTCAATCACTGAGGGAGAGGTTACAGGTCTTTCAGGCCATTGTGAAGATTTTAGCTTTTACACCAGGTAAAATGTGAAATGTTCCCATGTTCTCACAGAGAAGTGACATGATCTGACTTACACTGGCCATATTAATGCACGGTGTGTAATATTATTTGACTTGAAAATATTCTTTATCAGTGCACCCTGGTGGAGTAGTGGTTTGGTTAGCCACCTTTTTCAGCACAGTCCACATACATCTCAAGGACCTGGTCCTGGGAAAGGGCGTTAGGGGTATGAGAACAACCATGATGAATAACTAGATAAAATGTTTGTTCCTCCTCTCTCTTCCTACCTGCCTGCCTCTGCTTGCTTTCATTCCTGCCTGTACCTTCTCTTTGGAAAAAAAAAAAAAAAAGAAAGAAAGAAAAAGAAAATATTCTTCCTCAGTGAGATTGTTGCTCATGAGGAAACAAAACTTACACCCTAAATGAATGTCTCTAGACGTGCAGAGAAAATCATGGGTCTTAGAATTGGCGTGGAAGGGGAGAGAGTTGGTGGACTTGAGTCACAATAGTTTTGTCATTTAGCTCAAAAAGCGTCTGGGGGGAATAATTAATAACAATAGCTATACAGGTCATTGCAAGTATTAAGTACTATCAAATGCTAACTACTACTTAAAAATAAAAAGCCTGTCATTATTCTTTGGCCCAGAAGTCAAGACCTCTGGCAGTCTGCATGCCTTGGCCTTTCTGTTAAAGCTCCAAACGCCTTTAAAGGATTTTTTCTGCAGCCTGTATTTATCTGATGGCTGAATCTCCCTTCTACAGGTCTGGTGGAAGGAATTGAACTATTTACCATGTGTACTCGGCAACAAAAGGCAATTCTGAGGGAGAGTAAGTGTTGATGAACATTTGTTAAAAAAATATATTAATTCTTAAGCTGTGCTTACAAGCTTCCCTGTAAAGCATTCAATGTTTAAATGAATGACATGGGGATAGAAATAAAAAGCTCTTGCAATGAGTTGTTTATGCTAATCCAGAGGGTCATGGAAATTTTGTTCGAGATTTGTTTGCATGAGAGTAACACTGGAATACTAGCTTGCCAGTGCCAGCTTTGAAACCGACACAATGAATAGCTATTGTTCTGATACAGTATTCTGCCGCTGGAGTCTACACACACTGAAGATGACCTTCCGCTTTAGAAATAACTCCCAGCCAGTATGTATTTTTTAGATTGTTGTTGGTGTACCCCATGTTCTAAATGCCTGGGGAGGAGGGCAATTGTATAAAAACACTGCAGTTTGTTTCCTAAAAGGATTCCACAACTTCTTTATTTTGGTAAGTCAGGTCACCAATGTTACTGCATTCCTAGTATAATGAGATTTTTTTTTTTTTTAAAGAGGTATAAAACAAAGTGAGGAAAAAGGAAATAAGTTATTAAACATCTATTAAGTACTAGATTAGTTTCCAGATGCGGCAACTAAGGCTTGGAGGGATTAAATAAATTGCTTAACTTACTTCATAAGTGTCAGAGACAGGATTTGAGCCTAATTTTGTTGACTCTAAATCCATGCTTTCCTACCACACATAACTTGAGCATGATTTTCTATCTACTTGTTTTTTTAATCTGTAATAGACACGTCTAAAATAATCCAAGATGACTGAGAAGATCGGCATGAAGTTGGAGGCCCCAGGTGGCACTGTCCAACTTTCAATGTTTCTGGGCCCACTCATGTCTAAAGTCCTGTGGTCTGCAGGATACAAGACATAGGGTAGAGGGTGTCAGATGAAGAGAGCTATGTCCTAAGACATTAAAGGAAATGTGAATTAGTGTTCACATAGACAGCTAATAGCACCTATAGGTAATTCTGAAAATAATCCTAAAAGGTAACTGATTACCTGATAATGTTTAGGAAATTTTCAGTCTCTAGAATGTCTGCCTCATTAAGTGTCATTCACTGATATGTACTCTGGCAATTGTGCTAGTTACTATGCTCAGCTCAGCTCCAAACTAGCCCTTCTGTGCTCTGCCTGTAGGTTCTGGGCAAGGACTCTGGCCTGCTGGATCCCAATTGGCTTTGCCAGGAAGGAGTGCTAGATGGAAAAAGCAAAGCTGGAGAAGGCAGAAAGGGCCTGCTTTTTCCTGTCCACTGCCTCTATATCAGCTCATTTTCAGTCACCCTGGCTGGCAGTGGCAATTCATTCTAGTTGCAGCCGTTGATTGTAGTTTGTGTTTTTTTCTGATACTCACAGACGCAGTCTCACAGTACATGACTATCACTCGAAAAGCTTTTATGTTTTCTTAATTCTGACACTACTTGTTCCTTCAGTCCTCAGGCTGGTGGCTCCTTCCTTCAGTTGCAATCACTCTGATACCTGGTTAACAATTCTTTATATTATTAAATTCTCACTATTAAAACAACTGATGTCATTTCTGTCTCTTGATTGGGCCCTGACTGATATGCAACTAGTTTCACTGTTAAGTTAAATTAAAGCAAATAAAGTTATTTAATGTATGCTAAGGTCCAATTCTAAGTGTTTGGAACTAGTATACTTAGTTCATCCCTTGCACCCACATGAGGCTGATGGTCCTAAATGTCCTAAATGCTTGGTTTAAGACCCTACAATGGATACCCATAGCTTACTGGATAGAGTCCATGCTCCTAGTATCAGACCGTCCATAAGCCTCTGCTCCCTTCCCTGACCTTCCTCCTAAGCCTATCTTTTCCAAGCTACTATGCTGTTTTTCAGTCCTCATAGCTTTGCCTAGATTCTTTCCACTGTTTAGAATTTATCCTTCAATGTCCAACTCATGTCTAAGAAGCCTTCCCCGTGTCCACTCTCTAGCAGCCACATGCTCTGTACTGTAGACACCATATGCTCCAACGTCTTATAGTACTTACCAGGCCATGGGCTTCTTGAAGTCAAAAGAGATAGCATACTCTGTCATTGTTTCAACATCTAGAACAATTCTGCGCACTCATTAAGCCTTTATAAATGTTTGAACTTTGAAATAGATATTTTTCTTCCCATTATCCAAGTTTTTTGATACCTAACAGAGGCATATAATTAAAATAAAAAAAACCTCACAATGTTCACAGAATTTTAAAGCTCATTTCCTTTATATTTCTGTATGAATGGAACACTTCAGATACAAAGCTGTTCCTATAACTTTGCACTAGGTCATATTCTTAGAAGGTGAAGACATTATCATTTCCTTAGTTCAGTGTCCAGGAGGAATGACGTTATCATGATTTAAAAAAGTTACAGTAGACAAAGAAGGTAAAAAGGCCACGGAGGGATTTGGCTAAAAGGAAAGTTGTTCCTTGACCAGGGTCAGGCCAAAGCAGTGCTGAATGGTCATTTACAAAAGTCCACTGAAGTAAAATATGATCCCTGTCACACAAGAAGTCGAGAAATTTGCCTAACAGGAATCCAGAACTCGACTCTTCCACACATCACCAGCTGTGGGGATAAGGATGTTACTCCTTATAGTGGTCTAAGCATCCTAGTGTCCCTTGTGGATTATGACTATGTCATAAGAACAACAGAATATTTGCTGTCTTACATTTTGGAAACGTTTTCTCCCACTGGGAGCTAGCCATGCATGTGCTCACCACCTCGACGCTCCCTCAAAGTCTCAGAGCACCAAGGGAGTATAAGTGGCAACAGAAAACTGTGGGATCCAGGAGACGAGCAGTACAAATTCCACTCTGACCAAGACCACGGTTGCTCAACATTTTAGAGGTGGAGCTGAAAAGGACCAAAGGTAAAAAGGCAGCACAGCTTCTCTGCAGCATATAATCTATCTTTTGAGTTTTTAATATGTAGATAATAAGCATCTGTTTCTTGAATGGGGAAGAAACATGAATCAATACTGTCAGAGAGAACTTTCTAAGACAGATAGTATGTTTTTACCCCCAGAGTTGCTATGAGAGTTGTATTTTCACACTTGTAGACATTACATAAGGACTCAGCTGAATCTTACCGAGAATAAACGATTACACAGCTCTACCTCAGGAGTAATTATATCTGTCAGACTTGCTGTCACTTTCTTTTTTAGGACTCTCTACCAGACAATTGCATACCTATTTGTTTTTCTTTATCATTCGAATACCGAACCTTTGTGTAAACCTTACTGATAATGAAAAAATCTACTTGAGAGGTGTGGCTTTGGTATAGTATGTTAGGACTCTGACTAGATAATGCTATACTGCTCAAGATGAAGTAGAAACACTGTCTTTCATCAGGAGCCTACTTTCCAAAGAAATGATATACAGAAGTTCTATTAAAAATATTTAACATAATCCTCTAGCAGGTTCCTGGAGGCTAGCTGTACTAGGCATTAACCCTTTACTTGTTGAACTATAAAAATACCAGAAGAAGCTGGAACAGCCAGGGCAGATGGCACTTGGGAGAATCAGGATCATAGCTATTGAATAAACAACATGGAAGGGTTTAGTGCTTTAACAGCTGGTACATTCCAGCTGAACTTTAGCCCAGGCGAAGGGCCTACCTATTTATTTTCACCTTTGAGTTAGTAAATTTCAACCACAAAGTTCATTTCAATGGTTATTTAACTTACTTTGAAGGAAGAAATATAGATGAAAAATGAGCAGAGAACAGATGTTGCCTTGTACATATAATGAATGAGCAACAAATATTACATTCCTTCACACCCTCCCCCCCACCAGTGAACCAAAAAAAGAACTAATTTTAAGCCTCTGGCAGAGTGGGTAGTATATTGACAAGCTTAACATACGAACCAAATTTCAAAGGCTGCCCTATCGCATCAGGCGATTTTTAGAACTGTGACATTTATATCAAAGATTGTGTCTGTGCTAAGCATTTTTGCATCTCTTACAACAGTCTTTAAATCCTCGTCTTTGGTTTCTGAACTTATTTGTTTGAGTCTGTAAAACAAAGCACTGTTTGATCCTTAGCGACACACAAGAAGTTTCTTGAGTCTTTTAGAGCTGATCCTATGTCATATAATTGGCTATTCTTCCTCTGAAACACAGTTCTATCATATATTTTAATATTTCTTTCTGCTGCTTCTATGGTAATATCATTAACATATCTCATGTGATTAGTCATGAAATCAGGCCATATGCTTGAAACACATACTATCTGAGCTTTCAATCTTGTTAGCTTAAGCCATAGACAATTACATAAATTCCTTTCTTATTCACATTGTTGACTGCTGTTTGCAACTCAACTATCTTGCTAATGTAGCATCAAGTTTAAGACAATGAGATACCTGGTTTTGTCAGAATTTAAAGAGATTTTGTAGCTAAAGAACAATGGTTGAATATAAAAGAATACTGACCAAATACTGTTATTTCTCCTTCATCCACTAACAAGTGTAACAGGGGAATGTAACATAATTAGGGAGCAGATGTGGAATGTACATATATATATATATATATATATATATATATATATATAAATAAGAAGTTAAGAGATATAGGACAAATGAGGCTACAAAAGAAATATTTTGATGATCACAAATTGAACACTATTGTAGGCCAGCCCTGTATTCAGTATGGATGTTAATGTGAATTGATATCTATTATATAAATTATACTTCTGTTTAGTTTTCTGTTCACAAATTCAACTAATCTAGGCGGATATTCTGTTTTCATATGCAGCTACATACTTCAAAGTTTACTTGTTAAAATTGTTTCCTTATGTGACATGAAATTTATGAAATCAAACTTTTCTCCTAACTAAATAAAAATATTTTGTCATAAACCTTTAATTAAATAACCATTTCACAAAACAGAAATGTAAAACGAAATACAACTCATGAATCGTGCATACCACTTTTCCCTGAGGACTTTAGATAGGGCTTTAAGAATTAACTATAATAATAATAAAACAGCATTATCAAGCTACATCTGGTACTTTCCCATCTTATAAAACTTTCCCAGAAAGGAGAGGTATTTGGTTAAGTGGGCAAACAAATTCTTCCAATGTTTCTAAGTATACTGTGTCGCCATTCCCTGAGAACCGTGGCAAACCCAGGGTCATTGTTAGTCTTGCCTGCCAATATGTTTCAAAACACGCCACAAAAAAGATCCCGAGGCATGGAAATAATAAGTACTGTTCTTGGTTTCTAGTAAAAAGTTAGTTGTTCTGGGAATAAAATGTACCATTACCCAAACTCCAAGTGAGAAAACTCAATCAAACTGCAGTAAAAGTATAATGTAAAATAGGCAGCAGTGTAAACCCTTGACTTCTAATGCTGCTGACAAATGGCCGCTGACCACCCACAGAGACAATTACAGAATCCCTCACAATCCATTACCTCAGTCAAGTGAATTCCCATTTACTGCTAAGAAGCAGAAGCTATAAATTTTCCTCGAAATGTGCTGCCCTAGCAAATCTGTGACCAGAAGATGCCAAAAATATTGCTTCAGTAACAACAGGGTTGGCGCCTCACTTCAGTCCCAGGACCGCCTTTCTAAAATGGCCTTAGGGACTTTCTTTAGTCATAAGCAGATAGCAATTTAATTCAATAACATAAAAGTATAAAACCAATTCATTGCCAACTTAGAATAAAATAAAACACTGCTGATAATACAGTTGCAAATCCAGAAACTATGCCATCTGGAATTTCAGTGGGAACTTAAAATCATTAACAGCACATCATGGAGGCACAGAAGCCAAAAGCACCTGTAAGGTCTTCTTGCAGAAGAAGAGAGTCAACCCCAAACTGAGATGACTCATGTGTCATTCGTGGCACATAATTCCTCTGTCAGAGAAGCTTTTTCAAGGCAGTCCACTGTTACTTAGATCAAATTGACAAATTGGAAGGACCTAAAATTTCCATCACCATGACACTCACTTTGGATCTCTTTTTTTTGTGTTTCTGAAAAAGCAGAAGATTCTCTTCTCCCTTACAGCTCTGCATGAAGTTGAAGCCTACCGTACTGTCTTCTTTAAGCTTTATCTCTTTAATCCTAATGAACAAATTACTATTGGCTGCCTCTATCAGGCTAAACACAGGGGACTAAAAAATGAGTGGGATGCTATACCAGACCACACACATCATCCAACTTAAATTCACTAGGATGACAACTTACACCCACAGTATAAAGTCATTTAGAAACTACCTTTTAAAGAATTTATTTTCCCCCCAAAAGTCTTACATAAAACCAATGCAGAACTGGATTGAGTA
Organism: Solenodon paradoxus; assembly: GCA_004363575.1. Lineage (NCBI taxonomy): Eukaryota > Metazoa > Chordata > Mammalia > Eulipotyphla > Solenodontidae > Solenodon > Solenodon paradoxus. The sequence goes on from RJWH01002332.1 coordinate 231,312, forward strand.
GAGCTGCTCTGGCTGGAGTGAAACTGGGGGCCCAGAGTTTCATCTGCTCAGCCTGCTTCTGTTCCCTTTGAAGGTTCCAGGAATACCCCCAGGGAGCCCCAATATAAAAATTCACTTCTCTAGAATTTCAAGGAAGGATAAAAGTAATCTTGGTCAATGTGCAGTATTGGAGAACAGGGCTACTAGTATAAAAAGATCATGAAAAACTCCCCAACAGCAGTGGCATTTGAATCGGATGATGAAGGGTAAACGGGATTGCGCAGCTAAAGGAAAAGCAATGAGGCTCAGCATGTTGGCCGCACTGAGGGAGTGATTAACCCAGCACCAGTGTATGAGAGTGGTTTGAACCAGAGCTAGAGAAGTGGACTGTGGACACGGGGAGGAGGACTGAATACTATGCTTAGGAATTTGTATTTGCCATAGAAGAAAAGCCATTGGAAATTTTTAGGCTGGGGAGTGGAATGAGATATGTTGTTTTAAAAAAGCTAGTTGGGAAAACAAAACAAAGCAAAAAAGTGAAGAACGGTATGGTGATATGGTGAATAGAGCAGTGAGAGAAATCAACAATGAGGTTGCTGGAAGGATATTTTGAAGATAGAATTAATAGGAACTGCTAGCTGGTGGGGTAAAAGAGAATGCTAAATTGTCTTGTCCACTAATTTAGTAAATATTTACTGAGAACTTCCAAGTGTCAGGCACAATGTAGAGATGAATTTTTTTGGCTTTAAGAAGGTGACTACCTATTCAGATGAGACAGCCAGATAAATATGCAATTAAACACTAAGTAAGAATTACCACAGGACTGTGCACATGATGTTATGAGAGCATAAAGGGGTGAGAAGCAGAAACCTGTCTGGCTCCTTCTACTCTATTCCATTCTCCTACTAACATGCCTTTCTGCATGTTAGGGACAGAAAAGCTAAAGATGACATTACCCAGTTTCCTTGCAGCAACATTCCCTCACAGGGACCCAGCCTATGCCAAACAAAAGCAAAAATTTGAAATATTTGGGAAATGGTATAAATACTCCTAGATAGAGGTCACCTGCTACTGCTGCCATTCTATACACTGTCAGGAAGATTTTTGTTTAGTGGCAACAGAGCCAGTGTATAGCTTCCAGATTCCTGGCTCTAATACTGACATCTCTTGGCAGAGGGCAGCGTGGACCCAAAGCTAAGAACTGTGGTGGCACTTTCCTTATTTTCTGGTTGCCTAATCATGGCAGAGGGAGTGATCAACTGGTGGGTCAGTTCTGCAGTATGACCCAGGAATCACTCATGGAAACTCAGTCTAGAACCTGCACCTCTAACACTTCCAATAAGTCTTCCCCTCTTTCTGAATTTCTTAAACTAGCCAAATAGATTGTGAACTGCAACTAATTCCTAAAAAACTAAAAGACATTTTTAATACAGGCTAGAGGCAGTCAAGGAAGGTTTCCAGGAGATGATAATGCTTAGATAAACATAAAGGGTTGAGAGTAATTCAGTCAAATAGAGAACCAGGAAAAGGCATTTCCAGGCAGAGCCAGGGAGAAAGGGAGAAGGAGAGTAATGTGTTCAGAGAGCTGCAGAGGACTTACAAAGCAGAACGCTAGCAGGCGAACGTAGAAGGCAGGCAGAAGGGCATTCATAAGAGCCTTGTGTCAGATTAAGCAATTTGAGCTTTATTCATAGGAGTTACTTAACATTGTAATCAAAGAAGTAATATAAGCAAATTTATATGTTAAAAAGACATCTCTGCAGAATTGTGAAGTGTAGGTTGGCACAGTTAGAGAGATATCATGAAGAGAAAACTGCAATAATCCTGGCAAGATATATTGAATATTGAGAGACACAGTAGGAGTGGAGTGGTGGGGACATATTTCAGAAGCAATAAGGAAGCAGAATCAAAGATATCAAGACATTAGATATCAGATGGTGTGAGTAAGAGGGTGTTGAGGGTAACATGCCATCTTCTGGCTTTGGTAGAGGTGGAGGATAGTGCCATTTACTTAGATATGATGTAAGAAAATTGGAGTATATTAGGTGGGAAAGATGAAGAATTTTGTTTTGATATGATGCATTTAAGGATCCTGTAGCACAACTAAGTACAATTATAAGCAGGTCTTGGAACAGATGAACTTGTAATTAGAATTCTGTTTAAGAGTCCTTCCATGTAAGTAGGCATCAAAAACAGGTAGAAGGCTTTCAGGAGAATGTATAGGCTGAAAAGGAGGCAGGGATTATAACAGAGTCTGGAGAAAAACAACCATTTATAAGATAAGAATGAAAAATAGTGGAAGATTGAACTAGAGAAATAAGAGAAAGAAAAGAAAATGGTCTCTTGTATGGTCCTGGGAGGGACTTAAAGAAGGAAGAAGTGGGCAAGAGTCAGATGCCCCAAAGTGGTCAAAATTAATGCATGTGCACACACACATTGGTATTTGCAAGTCCTAGGCAAATGTTTAATGGGAAAGTTGGGCAAAACACTGAAGGGGAAAGATTAGCACTAGAGCAAGGAGAAAATATCAAAGGCTATTTATTCTCTTTCAAGAAATTTCAATGTGAAGGAAAGAAAGGCAGCTAGTTTGTTAGGAGGCACTGTTTTATTTTTTTAAGGAAAGGTACAGGCAGGAATGAAGGGGAGCAGAGATATGCAGGCAGAAAGAGACAGGAGGAAGAAGCACTTCATTTATTTTATTTAGTTTGTTTACTTGGTTTTTAGCTGCTCACCTGGCCCTGGGTTTTGAACCCAGGCCCTTGGGATATGTGGCCTGCACTCTTGGCCAAAGGCAGCTGATTAAACCACTACTCTATCAGGGTGCATAATACTATATTATTAAGTATATGACTATGTTAGGGAAAGCTGAAGCTTTTAAGTTCGATTGGAACAGAATGGGAGACAGAGAAGTAAAGACTAGTACAGACCACTCTTCTGAGGAACTTTGCAGTAGAGTGTAAAGAGAAAAACAGGGTGGCAGTGGAAGGGAGATGTCTGGTGTAGGAGGGGATTTTTGTTTTTTCTCCATGAAAGATGTTACAGAATGTGTGTAACAGTTAATAGGTGCATCACTAGAGTCAACTGAAGAATAAATTGATAGAAAAGATGGTTTAAGTGCTAAAACCATATCCTGAGACAGCAAGAGGAGATGGAATCTAGTGCACATATGGAAAGGATAGCTGTTCATGCAGCAAGCTGGTTGAGGTGGTGGTGGATGCAGGAGAAAGGCCTTTTTTGATTGCTTTGGTTTTCCCAATGAAGTAAGAATCAAGACCATCAGTCAATATGTGCAGTAGAGAGAAAAGTATGTGATTGTAAAGAATCATTAAAATTCTAAACCACTTGAGTTTATTTCCCAGTTGTCCCATCTAATAACCATGTGACTTAGGGCAAATTACTTAACCTGTTTTCTTAACTTCAACATCTATGAAATGTGGACAATACCAGTGTCTATGTCATAACACATGTAAAGTAAGTTTTACTTGTACTATAGACAACAGTGAGTTTCTGGACCTGTTATGACACGGAATTAGTGTTAGACCATATAGAAGTCACCAAAATAGTGTCTTAAGGCATTTAGGCCTTGGCGGGGGCACATATTAGTTTGTTTCCTATGTGGGTCAGGGGAAAGCAAAGTTTCAGACAACTTGGTGGAATTGCCTATGACTCTTAAGCATCATGATTCTCAACTCTGGAAGTAATTACAGCCTCCCAGGGAGTTTAAAAAATATCAATGCTTGGGCCTTCAGAGATTCTAATTCAATTGGTCTTCGGGTAGAGCACCCTAGGGTGAAACTTTTGAAAGTTGCTCTCATGAATGGCATATGAAAATGTAGGGCTGGGAAGCACTGTTCTACTTCATGCTGTGGAGATGGGTGGTGTTTTATTCTATTAAACATTCTACGAATCCAATAAACTATGGTTTACAACTGTAGAGCAACTTTCACAATTTATTTTGGCTCTCTAAAAAGAGAGAGTTCTCATAAGAAGAGAGTGAGTTGGTCAAGCCTGTCAGAGTCTCATCCAGTGGCAGTCACTTTCTTATTGCAAATGACTAAAGTGACTTTGTGGTCATGTGCAGTGATGTGACCTGGTGGCACATGTAAGGCACATTTAACAGAAGGTGCTAGCCATGGATCACTGGGAAGTCACTAAGATGAGACTGTCTTTTCACATTCCTCTGTGGGAACAGGTTATCAGTCCTTTTCTGGAAGACATTTCTAACTCCAGAAAGTGAGAAAGCAAAGCTGAATACCACATTTCAGAAGTGTGGTGAGAGTGAGAGCAGAAAATGCTGGTTCAGCTCTCATATTTATTGTTTTGGCAGTAAACTGGATATAATGTCTCCCAATCTAGAGCCATGATTCCTGATAAATATCCTACGAACCACCTGCATCAGAACCCTCTGCTAAATTATACTACCTGGAAGTAGGGCCAGAAATCTACATTCCAATCAGCTCCATGGAAAATATTATGCATAACAGGAAAAGGGAATCTATAGAGTTGAACTCATTTTTATTGCCTATGAAGATAATACATGACCACATTAAATAGCGCAGAAAACCTTGTAATAATCTATTGTGCCCATCTCTACCCACTTGTAGTCCTACTCAAAGGGCAAATGCGTTTAGTATTTTTATTTTTATTCTTTGGTAGTTATTTATCTTCTCCGGGTAACTTTTTGGATAGAATTATGAAATATTTGTTTCTTAATTTATCAAATAAAGTGATTTTACTGACTCCCTGATATCAAAGACAAGGATTTTGTTTTTACTACCCCATGCCTCTTTTATCTTCTCAATGCTTTACTAAAACTGTTTTAGTTTCTCTAATTTCTATTATTTAATTTAATTAGCTTAATTTTCTATTAATTACCACTGTAACATTAAATAACAGTTGAGCCTTTATTTTCTTTTTACATAAGAATTGGAATCTTGTTTCAACACTCTACCTTTCCTCCTCCTTTTCACCTTCTAACTTGTGTCATGTACATTCTGATTTTTACGTTCATAGATTCTTCAATCGACAGGCAGAATTTCAATCAATGTATGCTGCCGCCTGCCCCCAACCATTTTCATTGCTCACACCCACCTTCCACAGGACCTGTTGACTCTCAACAGGCTTTCCCACGGGGCAGATGCCTCCCTCACCCCCTGTGACTAGTGCTAGATTGTCACTTTCCCAGCCTCTTGTTTATTAACTCACTATCAGTCACCTTCCATCTTTCAGATACTTGTTGAAATCCCTTATTCCTTTGAAAATTCAAGTCCAGTCACTTCCCTGTTACTGGTTTATTCCTGTTGGTACCTCTACACTTTCATATTGATTGGATCTTGGGAGTAATGGAAAGCAAATATGTGCACCAACTCCATCTTCATAAACAGATGTTCTGGAACTCATTTTATATAACAGTGGACTGTTCATTGTTGTTTTGGAGCTCAGTTCCACTTCCATCTTAATTTCTGTTCTGTTCCTTCCTATCTGAAGGCAATTGTTAACAGACTATACATCAGAAAATTTTCATTTCTTTCATTTATAACATGCTACTCTTTTCACATTATATCCTTTTATTATCTACCTTATTACCTTTAAAAGTACTTTTTCACACATCTCAGCTCCTCTCACCCATCATTTTTGGCTGTCGATGCCACTGTTGGTTATTTAGCTTTAGTTAAGATGATTTATTTTGGAACAGAATGGACTGTATTCATATTCTGCTCTGCCACTTACTTGGTGTGTGATCTCTAATAAGACATCTTACATGACAAAAATTAGCAAGTCATTCTCCAAATCCTTCTTCTTTTCCTCCTGGGGGCATGACCAGATTCTATTTCCTAGGCAACCTTGAAGTGAGGAGTGACCATCTGACTGAGATCTGGCCACCGAAATGTGGGTATAAATTCTGGTTCACAAAAACTTCACAGTCTCCATTGTCTTAACAGCACTGATTGCTATAAATATCCAGGGCAACCTTAGAAGCCATGTACTGAAGACAGTAGGACTCCATCAGTATGTGGAATGGAAACTTCATCCCACTCTCCACTGGTGCTGCCACTGGGACTTTACAGTATTAATAAACAAACTTTATGGGATTAAAAAATCATCTTCACTTTTATTAATTCAAAGAGGTTTCTGGATTATGTCATAACAGTTAGTTTTATTCTAACAGATACACTTAACATATCTAAAATTCACGTGCCTCCTCAGGATAATTCTAATACCTATCTTTGTAGTGCTGTTAAGGGGATTAACAAAGAAACATAAATTTAAAGTATGTCAACGTATAGTGGCTGGCAAATGATAAGTACTCCATAAAGGCTCATTATTATTATTATTCTTTGAAACCTGTTGTTAATTACTGTCATCTATTATGCCCATTACTTGCTGCCTGAAATTCTACCACTTCATTCTGTAAATTAATGTCAACTCCTTTAAAGAAAAACTTTTCCATCTTCAGTTATATCACAGACATGTTTACAAAAAAAAATCTACAAAATACAGTATTTACAAAGAATCAAATATTGAGCACCTATATTCCACCTTTCAGAGATAATCACTGCTAGCATTTTAGCATATTCCATCCCAATTCTCTATTAGCATAAGTGTACGTTTATGTAATACACACACATATATAAAACAAAACAGGAATAATACTAAATATATGGTTGTATTTTTCACTAATATTTTATCTTGAACAATTTCTTACGGGTTCAAACATATTTTGAAAAAGAAGATGGTTGTTGGGGCTTATCAATAGTTAAATTATTTAACTATTGTAGGGATATATCATAATTTACCTAACCATTCTTCTACTGTAGTATTTTTTTGTTGCTTTTACCAGAATAAATAATAGTAGAATAAATCTCCTTGTACATAAATCTTTACCTCTCTGGTTATTTTCCTTTTCTGCTTTTGTTTTTATCTGGGCCCTTACAAATAATTTTTGAGCCCCAAATGACATACAAACTGATATTTTATTTTGATTCATGTTTTATCTCTACTATTTTTTCTTGTAGTTTTAAACAAAAAATGTTCTTGGAAAAAAATCATAGATCCTATGGTTTTATGTTAATACATTTATCAGACTGTTTTATTTGCCAGAAGGGAAAACAGAGCTGTATCTAAATCCTAGAAGTTAGAAGTGAAAGAGTTCAGAAAAGGCAAAAGGGACAGGAAATGAAATTAGAGATAAAGGTTCTATCTCACAATGCCATGTCAAAGAAAGTCTCCTTTCCTGTTGTCCCAACCATCACTATACACTTCTTTCATCATTTCATACATTTCTTTCTTTTATACACAATCACATGAAAAAGGACAGGAAGCATTAACAAGCTAGAATCTTGCTTAATTGACTTTTTTCTGTGCATATAGAGAGCATTAACAACAAGAGTAAACAATGGCATCAATAAAACATAATCTATGCATTGGGCGTCCTCTTTATTGAATGGCTTTGGGTCAATGTCTGTAGATAAATGAATAATGATTCTAGCTTTCTCTGTCTCTGGCAGCTAAATCAATACCCAGCACCTCAAGGAGATGCAATATTTCTCCACTACTTATATTTGGCGAAATGTGTAGGAATGCAGTTTGCAGCCTTCCTGGAAGTTTTCTATGAATCACGATTTTAGATTCCTACAACTGGAGTGGACCATGTTACTCTATAACTGGCTTGGCATGTGCAACAGTCATTTCTAAGGAAAATACTCTTTTATCTCATTTTCAGTTACCTCCATATTGTTATCTATTCTCCTGGGTAAAGGTCTAGTCACAGATATTTATTGGGATAGCTACATAGCTCTGCTGTCATTTAAGGCTTCCATCAAAATGTAACATTAAAATGATGGACACATATCTGCCTTTCTGTCTTCTCAAAAATGGTTATCACTCTCAACAATATCTTCAATTAAAAGTTAACATCATAGGGTATGATCAGGGTTCCAGCAGGAAACAGATGGAACACTAAGTGAAAGTAATTCATGAAGGGTATAGGCAAGGTGTAGGAAATTTCACATGCAAATGTAATAACTTCAAGTCTAATAAACAGTGGGCAGTGACCAAACCAAGGCCTGAAGGGGCCAGATATCAGACCAGAAAGAACAGAATTGAGTGAAGATATCTGTGTGGACTTTTCGTAGAGGGGTATTGTCAGACTGGGTGACCCTGTGAAGAGGAGCCTGAGGAATAAACCACCTGATCTCTTCTCTCACCCCTGATCTCCTATTGAGTTTTATATTGGTAGAACTCAACAGGAAGCCAGAGAATAAAAGAGCTCATATAAATTTCTCTCCCAGGACAAAGAATGGGAGAGAGTGTGGAAGTAAATATGGAGAGATACATGAAAGATGACTGGCAAAGAGTGTGGAAAATAGCTCTCCCAAGATATCCAGAACAGGCCAGTCAGAACACATGTGCCATCTTGGCATGTGAATTATTTTGAGCTAAGGTCAACCAAAGCACTCCAAGTGTCAATAGAAAGTTTTACCATTACCTTAACTCTCAAAAAGAATGAAGACTGGGGGCATTATCCAGATTTAAGGTTATCTCCAGAAATAATTTTTCTGTCAGAGAAATCTGCTGGGGGCAGACAGCAGAGCAAGGATGAAGTGGGAGTTGGCAGAACACCGGGCCTGGGTCACTACGGGAAAGCACTGGGGCAGTGTCCCTCTAACCGTTCACTTGCCAAAATAAGATAGATACAGTTATGTAGTTAGAAAGCAAAAGGCCGCATAAACAAGTCCAATGTAAAGATAAAACTGTTTGTATAAGCTGCTTAAAGCAAATTCTGTGTATGAACTCAATAAATAGGTGGATGGCAGAATATTCAGGGCTCTCAGTCTGGAAGAATGTTGACCCCCTGACCCCACCTTTCTATTATCTCACTCTCTCTGAGTTTCTCAATCTCCGGCAGCAGCCCCCTCCTCTTCCCTGTTCCCGGGAGCAATCCCGGCAGAAATTCCTATGTCTATGACAGGATAAACACCTAGTTACAGAGCATCTGATTTTTGTCACGTGAGTCACTGTTCTCTTCTTGACGCTCCAGTCCCCTATCCCATTGCTTGGATCAGAATAGTTTTGTCCCATTTACTATAGAATTTACAGCCATGTAAAGTTTCTGATATGTATGTAATTAAGTTTGTTCTTTTTTTTCTTCTCCTAATCTGATGTTAATTTGATTGCTTGAATAGCCTGAAAAGAACCCTCAAAAGGAAGGAGACATTTCCTCTCTACCACTACAGGGGTTAGCCTGAGAGTTCAGTTTGAACATGTCAGATACGAGCAGTCTATTAGACAGCAGCCAGAGGTGTCGGGAGGCAGATGCAACTACGTCTGCAGTTTGGGCCGACACCTAAGCTGGAGCTATGCACTCAGGACTGAGCACACAGATATTTTTTAAAGGCACAGGACTGAAGGGGATCTTGAAGGGTTGGAGAGAGATGGGGACAGAGGCAGAGAAGGTGAGAAGGAAAAACTGGAAAGTGTGGAACCGGGAAAGTAGATGAACAGAGTGAGCACTGGGGGGACATTAGGACTGTCTGCCTGCAGCACAGGCAGCTACCTGGAGGAAACATGAGACTTGGTGTCACCGGTGAGGTCACTGGTGACCTCACTTGACTACAGAGACTCTCAGAGAGAAGGGAGCAAAGGGACTATACTGTGTGTGCTAGAAACTCTTCTGAGTTTTAGTTGCAAAGAGGTGACAAGGAGTGGGAAGGAGAAGGGGAACGAACAGGAGTTGAAAAACGATTGACTTTCTTAAGAAGGAAGAAATAACACTGAGTTTATATGCTAACAGGAATAATCCAGGACAAAGAGGGGGGAAATGGAAGCAGAGGAGAGAGAGGGGGAACTATGGCAACTAGAAACAGAGACCCCCGCAGCAGAGGGCACTTGCAACTACGCTCCAGCCAATTGTTGCCAGGTTTCTGAGCTCTTGTGAGACGCCAGAATTGACCTTTTAGCTTTTACTAAAACATAAAATCTCCTGATACTTAAACATTGGCAATTAATTTAAAAAAGCTTTTCATTTCCTTAAGTCAAAACAAAACTCATCTGCAGGCTACCAGTTGGCAACCTCTCCTACACTGCTCCCTTACCCTTCTGTGGTTACCAGGTGAGGCCTCCTTTTTAGGGACTTCGGAAGAACACGGACTGTTTAATCTCTAAAATCTTTAAACTTTATAATGTCCGTCGCTGATGCCTGGCCAGGGTGGTTAATGATACAGTCAGTGTCCCCTCCATAAAGGGCAGCGGAACTGAGGTTGCCAGAGCCAGCTGCACATCCTATACTTAAGTCCTCACAGTTAATACTTAGGCTTCACACATGCCCTTTACCTCCTCCCGCCTTCTCCTCACTAAGGAAACTTACTATTGTCTGCAGGCCAATGCAAATAAAGGTCACCAAGAGACACTTTCCAGCCAAATACTGAACACTGGCATGTGGTAGAAGGGCTGATTATTTGTAGGTTCCTGGCTAATAAAAGAAATGCCAATCAAAAGAGGCCTTCCGCCTGGTCTGCAGCTCAGGAGCACTAGCTGTCAGCTATGGCCTTAGGCAGGATGTCCAGCACCTGCACAGAGAAACTGCAGTGCCTGGCATGTTGATGGTCCTTCACTGACCAAGGGGGCACAGGGCCCACCAGATGGGGAGGAAGGAGCCTGACTTCAGTTGTTCTATGCCTTCCTCCAGAGGCCAGAATGAGGAGGAAAGCCATCTTGGGTGGGTTGCTGCATTTTGATGCCACCAAACTAGTCATTTATCATAGGGTTAAAATCCTGGACCTCTCCAATTTTCACCACATGAATAAAAGCATTAAATATGCTTCTAAGGTCAGTGCTGGTTTCCCCTAGTGGCACCTGCCTCTACCTTGAAATTAATATCAGTGCCAGAAAAAAACTATTTTAAATGATTTCCTCCTATTTAAGAATGAATCGCTAAAGCTTCAGTTGGAAGAGAAAGAGCTTTCGTCACTGAAACATTCTGCTTTCGCTCACCTTTTGGTTTAGTCCTAAGGAGAACAAGACAAGAGAAATGATGTGACTGTCCTGTCATGTTGTCAAGCATTAAGCATATCTGCTCTCTCCTCCATCCTGCTAAAATCTTCCCAGGAAGAGAAAGGTCTAGCCAAGTGGGTCTTGAACAGGCTGGGGAGAAGGGACAGAGTTGTCCATCAAAAATACTTTTAAACGTCATTACTCAGAAGGTGGTAATCCTTCTCCCTGCTCTGAGTGAGAAGAAAACAGGGGGAACATTTATCATGCGATCCTCGGTAGGAAAGGATTGTGGGAAGACAGCATGTACAAAACATAGTTTTTCAATCTCTCAAATCCTCACATAAAAATATCACAAGATAGCAAAACCAATAACCTGTGGGCAACATTTATAACGAAATTAGGTGACAAGATATCCCTCTGAACTCCAAAATATAAGTGAGTGAAGACAAACCAACACTCACAAGACCTGAACAGCAGTGCATCTGTGCAGGACAAAGAGAAGGGAAGTGATGGAGCTTCTGGTTTAAGGACTTGAGAACAGAAAACCACAATATAGTTGATACGTATCACTGGAAAATAGGGAAGAGCAATTTGAGAAGTGCAACTGACACAGGGAGGACATTTTCTTCTAACAGCTAGTGAGTGTGAGGAGCTTCAGCCAGAACTGAGGGGCCCTGTGCAATCAGGGCTCCCTTTCAGGATGGGCCCACACGGGGAGAAGCTACAGAGAGTGCAATCCACATCATGCAGAATAAGGACAACAGAGAGAAAGGAAAGAGAAAGTTCTGATCAAAGTGGAGGAGAGAAAAATAGAGTCAAGAAAGTTAAGAAAGAAAACTGCCCCATACTTGAAAAGAATAAAAGGGGGAGGGGGGGCGCCTGTGAATTAAGAAGCATTTTTTCTCCACCCTACACCTCATCCTAAAGTTCAGAAAAACTAATTTCACTAAAAAACGAGCTTTAGAAAAGTATCAAGCTATCTTATACAAAGAGACAAAGTCATTATAAGGAAAAAGAAAATAAGGAACTAAATAGCACCCCACAGGCAAAGAAAGCAGAAAGACATGTCCATAATACAGAGTGAAATTGTAATCTAATACTTCAAAAGGAGTTAAAAGACATTAAGAAAATAGAAAACTTGAAAAAAAATCAAAATTATAAAAACTCAGAAATAAGGTGACAGAACTCATAAACATTAGAAAAATAAAAGAAAATCATTTCAGAGATGAAGAGTAAATTAGAAAGAACATAAGCGCAAATATGCACAATAATGCCCTAAGAGAAACAAAATGTACAAGAGAAACATCTTGAAAATGAAAAATAATTTAAAGAAACACAGGAATAAAGAATTCCAAAGAAAGTGAGGAATAGGATCTTGAATAAACTGACAAAAAAAAAAAAAAAAAAACCTGTAGAAAAAAAGTGAGGGAATAGAGCTAATTTTAACAACAATTACTCAAGAAAGCCTTTTCTAAAGTAATAATAACAAAAATTAAGATTAGAAACTGCATATTGAAAAAGAAAACACACTGTACACCTGAGAATATCAACTCTGAATGGCCAACACCAAACCATATTCAAAAGGGAAAGAAAGGGAATATTGGGAATATTGTTTGGGCTCCTAGAAAAACATGTGACTTGTAAGGACATGTGAGTATACGAGAAAGAAAATGAGACTATTCTCCTTCTTCTCCCTTCTTCTCCCTTCTTCTCCCTCCTCCTCCCTCCCCCTCCCCCCTCC